>JAVSBV010018894.1:0-12178 GCA_033117975.1 Parotocinclus spilosoma | reverse complement strand
AATTGTTAACACCCAAAAGAAGCAAAGGATAGACAGAAAAAGACACACACACACACACACACACACACACACACACACACACAAAACACCCACAAAGGGACATGAATAAACTGTGTACAGCATAGGGAAAGCCTTGAGATGTTCTGCATTAGGACCCTGCATGACTGGACCCAAAAATGTTAAACTTGTGTTTGTTACTTCATAATCCTCTTCTCCACTGATCTTGATTCCAATCTGTGTAAGCTTTAGCTTATCCTAGCCTTTTCACCCTGTTTCCTTTCTTAAAAAAGGCTTTCTTGTTGCCAGATGCTGCTATTGCTCAAGTTTAAGGGGAGGTCTTTCTGATTATTTTTTTTTGTTTTAGTTTTTTAGTATTTTTAGTTTCAATACTGAAAGCACATTTCCTGTATTTTCTGGTTGTCTTTGAACAAAAAGATTAATGAATATTGATGTATGCTTTTTATACCATTACTATAACAATGATATATCTAAGGTAATGACGGCTTAATGAAGACTTTTGCACAGTACTGTATACAAATAAACAATAGATAATACCAAAGATCAAACCCCTAATGAAGGATAATGATTATAGTCACCTTTTGTACAAGGTGGATGACCTGTTTGTGTTGCAACAGCAGGCAGGTGAGCGGCATTAAGGTGATCAAAGTTTACATTGTAAGGTGTCAAGTCGACGTTCGCTAAGCAGGAATGCAACCGCCGGAGGCAGCTTAGCCTTAGCTCTCAGTCACAGAGCGGTTCAAGAGCTTTTTCAAGAACACTTGTGATCTGACAGCTGGACAAATACTCACATATCCCCCGTACAGATCTCAGTGTCACTCTGGAGTGCGCTGCTGCAGGAGTGCACGTTTCAGTGTTGGACCCTCATCCTGTACATCCGCTGATGCTACACCCATAACAGGACCAGGCTGAAACCCGAACTCGCTCTCGAGAGATTAAAAATGCATCGTACAGACCACAGTCATGCCGCTGTGTACGTGTTTGTCATTCAGACATGCTTCTGTAGCAGGACTTGACACTAACAATGTTAACTGAGTTCACTGGAATGTGTCAGCTTCAATGAGATTTCACAGAACACAAAAAAAGATTTAAGCAGCATGGCTAGATGGAGTAAGATAAGCCACTGGAGGTATGGGGCGGCAACCTTACACATGCTGACACCTGTTCGGTTTCAGAGACCAGCAGGCTTGAGGCTTGATACTACACTCAGATGGGAGTTTTTGCACAGAGGGGCTCGTACATAAAAGAGCTCTCTGTACATCACCTGGGGTGGATGAACACTTCCAAGCACGAGGAGTAAACCCTCAAAAGCATTGCCGTGCAGTGTTTGGACGGGGAGGTGTAATGCCGAGGAGGTCAAACGCACCTACAGTTTTATTTTTGGCATTTAGCAGAAACCCTTATCCAACTTATACAATCTTACAATTCAAACAATTGTGGGTTTAAGGGTCTTGCTTACAGACCCAACTGTGGCAGAGGTGGGATTTAAACCCTGAACCATCAGGTCCAGAGTCCAGTATCTTAACTTCTAGGCTACCGCAGGCCACTTGATGACTTTGATGACACAGACTAATGATTAAACAATCAGGAATTGGCAGCGAATTCCTGAGATAATTTCCTGTTACAGAGACAGAGATGAACCAAAAACCAAGTTCTCACGCAGTAATTGAAACTCTTGATTTTTCCAGTCCAATTCAGTTAATCAGCTGTATTCATGTAACACCATTAAGAGCAACCAGAGTTCACAGTGGCTCAATGGTACTAGACTATTAAAAAAAAAGGTCCAGGGTCACTGTCGGGCCTTCAGTAAGGTGTGTAACGATGTGCTACAATAACAACAACAATATGGATCGTGATAGATATAATCCACCAAAGCTATATGGGATCACGTAGGTATTGACTAAATAAAAATACACAAAAATAGGGGCATATTTGAAAATGAATATGGAGAGATTAAAAAAGATGAAAAAGTATGTATTTGTATTTTATTTTATTTTATTTCAATAAACAACTCATCATAAAAGCAAAGGAAAACATAAAGAAAGTTGTTCGATTACACAAATGAGATGCAAAACTCAGTTATGATGATTGATTAGTAAGCGATATTCATGGGGTGAACAGAAACAAGTTAAAGTGGGCCAGAGTGCCCCCACATTGAGTTCAGTAGGGTGTATGGTCACCCAAGAGTGTCAAAACACACTGACAGTGATGGGGCATTTAGTTTTAGAGAACGTTACTGCAACACAAAACATAGCAAACAAGAATTAGGACGAATTTAAAATACGCATTTCACTCCCAGACGCTAAGATATTTAATCTGTAAGTCAATAAAAGTGATTTACGATGCTGAACCTTGCTTTGAGGAGGATGAATATTTTGAATATTATATCTCCCCTAAAGAAGAAGCAGGTACAGCAGAGCGGTGAAGTCGATTTGAGATTCAGCAGGTTTACCTGTAGTGTGAAGCACTTTCATTAACTTTCATTAAGATTGAAGAACTTTATATCCAGTGTTAGGGTTCCTACCTACCCGCCGTTCGGAGGCGGTTTATATCATGTGTTTAATTTGCGGCGATGAAGAACACCTGATGCCCCCGTAACTTAAGTGCGGGTCCTAGTATTGTTCGTGTCCAGGTTGTCACTCCACCCACCGGCGCACCCGACCACCGGTGCACACGCGCACTTGTGCACACACCTACACTCTGGACATTTTGCTTGGTCATTTATGGTTAGCTGGTAACGCCCCGGGGCTTATAATGCCGATGGGCGTGTACAGGGGAAACCCCCGAGGTATCTAGTATTCCAGTATATATACTCGCATGCTTGAGCTCACACTCTGTCCGTCCTCAGCTCCTATCGAGTCTCACTCCCGCCGGCTGCGCTCTCCCATTGAGACGTGCCATCAGTTCGCGCGTTGTCCCCACTCGGGATGCAACACAACGGCGCACCTTTTCTTCCTTTTAATTTTCCCTGTGTTCGGGAGCTTTTTTGCTCCGCCCTTTTCCCCCCTTTTAGCTTTTCTATATTATTTCCCCATTCTTATTATACGTCGTGGGGTTCCCTGGTCCCCGCATATCGTAACATCCAGGATATAAAAGCATAGCAGATCACACGGGTGTGGCACGATGCTGCTATGGTAACATTAAGGCTCTGGAGTAAAGGAAAGGCTTAGTTCAGCTATGTGCATTAAGTGGTGCTGAACCTGCTGACTCTGAACCTGTTGATAAGGTGCTGCATGCCTATTGTATTCGTTCACACCAAATTCTTTGCAAAGACATGTTAAGTTATGTTTTAAGTATGCAAATTGCCGAAATCTAATTCCACATAAGACTTTTCTGGCACCGGTTATTCTGTAGTGCGAGTGCTGTTTCTGTTTAAATGTAGAGGCACTGCATGTCCAAACAGGGACGTCCTCGTTACTCCTGATATATGTTTGGCATCCCACATGTCAGTTGGCTGCCAGTAAAGGGCGCTGCCAAAACCACCGGAGCAGAGGCTGCCGCAGCTTTTTAAGCAGGCGACGATGATCTTCTGCATGTCATCACGGCAGAGACGGGTCAATTCAACACCTAGCAGGATTAACCCCCAAAAGCTCAGTGCAGGAAACCTTCATATATGGATTAGTGGAAACTGACAAATAAGTGGAGTTAAATCCTGGTGGAGTCAATTCACAAGGCTTTCGTTTTGTGATGAGCAAAATACCCTCATGCCTCACATGTTTAGCGAAAAGCTTAGCGTCAACGCCAATTTGACAAATTTGTCGCCTCAGGCGATCTGGGAAATGTTTTCCCACTGGTATACATGATGGGAGGTTTCGTTCACTTTTGTTTGCTTTCGATAAAGAGGGACACCTACACAATGTTAACCAGATGTTTTTATTCTTTTGTCTGATCAGCGTGTCAGCTGGTGGTCGACCAAATAATCGTCTGATTTGTGACATTTTTGGTTAATCGTTGTCAGCGGAGGTTGGCGTTCCAAAATAGAGGTGAAAATGCAAAGAAAGTTTGCTTCCTGCATTACGTAAACTTAAAAAGGCTTGTAAACTGGAAGTCTTTGAGTGACTAAAAACAGAAGTACTGAGCATTCAGCGAGTGCAGAAACCATTATTGAGAATATAAAAAAAAAACTTGCTATTTAGCAATAACTCGAAATGACTTAAATATATATTTGCAGGTTTTATTTTTGTTGTTGTTGTTGAAACGTGATTAGGTGATTCCTTTTTAATGTGCACAAACCTGGCAACCTGTCAAATTGATAAATGTCTGTAAAAGTACCTTTGAATTAAAAACAAAATACAAATGCAGCGTATAAAATTGGCCTTAACTGTACATCAATTTTGACTGGAAATAGACGTTTTTTCTATTTATTACTAAAGAGGATACTAAGCATTCTTATCATTATAGATGAATGTATTCGGTTTGGGAATATCCCCCTTTAGCGTTCAGTGACATTGGAATAGTTTGAATACTTTTTCATGATTTTCAGTAATATTTAAGTTTTATATATATTATATAACAAAACATTTGGTTTTATTTTGTAGACCAGTTGTAGACAGTAGCGTGGAAGAAAATAATAAATATGTTAAATATTTTTTTAAAAATCTAACATTTTCATTGAATGACATTGGAATAGTTTCAATACTTTGTCATGTTTTTTTGGTAATATTCGAGTTTTAAGCTAAATATATACATATATAACAAAACATTTGGTTTTATTTTGTAGACCAGTTGTACAGTAGTGTGGAAGAAAATAATCAATATGTTAAATGTTAAAAAGAGCAAACATTTTCATTTTATGTCAGAGATGAGTTAAAAGAAGAAATGCAGCAGTATTTGGTCATTTTGAAAATCAACTCCACCTCACATCTTCATGTCTTTTGACTGATTTAAATGTGAAAAATCATCATTTCGTATAACTAAACTTACAACTTCTTTGAATTACAGCAGGTACTTGAGTTTTTTATCACAGTCATTTGGAACTTACTTGAGACTTGCGCTTACATGTGAGTATCTATAAGTAGTGTTACTCCTAAATGCAATACATTTTACCTTTATTGGGCATTTATAAGAAAAAAGAGTGCAAAACACAAAAACACTACATTTACAAGTTGAGCAACTTGTCTAATTGTGCACAAATAGCAATAATAACAATACTACTACTACTACTATTACTACTACTAATATCAATAATAATGACAATAATACCAATAATAATAATCTTGATTATACTTGTATATTGGCCCTGCTCTCTAAATGTCAGCATCACCTTCAGCCATTAAAAAAACCCATAATAGGGAACAGAATACGTTTATTACTTATACGTTTATAATACGTTTATTACCTATAACAATTACAGTCATGATACGTTCATCATGTCTTAACACAGCATCTTCTCCATTTTAAACAGAGAATGTTCATTTTCTCGGCTACCTTGATAAGAAACAGCATTTGTAAGATCTTATCTTGTGCGAGACGTCATTACAGTTACAGTGTTCTAAACTGGACTAAAAAATAAACCTGTGAGATTATGTAGATAGAAAAGTCTGTCCTTTTCCTCCCAAAGTGTTGAAGCCTTTGTTTTGCACTGATTTGAAAAGCTGTCCTGATGTCTTAAAGCACAGATCCTTGACTCTTCCTGATTGGCTGCTGCTGCTCTTATCATAACGTATGATGCTGCAATCGCTCTTCTAATAGTACATCTTAAGTACTGATCATGGCTTTTTTTTTTATTAGTTCACTCCCACAAGCGTTCCACTTTGAGTTATCTAGAAGGCCAGGATTGTTTCTCGTTACCCCACTCCCCTGAGAGTTTGATTAAGAGCTTAGATAACTGGCCATGTGAAATCAAGCGCTCTGGAGCTTAACTCTTAAATCAAAGCTTACAATATGCCAGCGCTTACCCGGCTTACCCGCTTTGACCCTGCGTGTAGCTGATGTGTTGTGCGGTCCGCTTACGTGGTACACGCTTTAGGGCGCGACTCTCCTCGCGCTCCGAACGAAGCTAACAGCAAGAGAAATGCGGAGCTCTTTGTTGTCAGTGGACGTTGATTGTGTGTTACTTTTGCGTAAGTGGTGCAGGTTTCTGGTGGTTTGTTGTTCCGGTTTATGTGGTTTTGCTGGCTGAAGTCTCGACGCTGCTAACCACAGCTCCCATTTATCTGTCAGCGAAGCTCTCCCACTGGGACAGGTGTCAGTTTCACACATCCTGTCGAGAGAGAAATTTTTGGACTCTAGTAGGAAAAAGGTTCAAATTTGTGCCCAGTTTCTGGCACTGTCCCAGGGTGGGCAGCATGCCAGCTTTCCTGACCTGCTCAGACCTTTTTGACTTTCTCTTTTGTTTTGATATGTCTCGTTGCCACTGGTCCTAATGAGCTTTTATTACTGGTCACTTCTCGGTGAAGAGGACACGTCCTAATCCTAATGCAGCGTCTAATGCGGTTCCTAAATCTAAGGATTGGTGATATCAGGTGTAACTGGTATGTTAATAAATAATAAATCTTGCATTATTATTGCAATACATTATTGTACATAAAAATAACAGTAATATTATTAGTTATGAATTATATTTTTTTGTAAAAGATTTACTTGATCTGTAATTGGAATAGACCTCCTAAATCATATTGTTCACTTTTTTGGTCCAGAAGGCGTTTTGTTTTTCCAGTCCGTTTATTCCACTGCCAAAAAATAATAATAATCCTATCACGTCTGGTATGTACGATTTCAAGGTGGAGAATTGGGGAAAAGAGTGTGGGAGCCTGACATATGAGTGCGCTCTCTGGTGTTCAAAAAAAGCAATGGCATCAACAGTTCTCCACACAGTACAATTTGCTCCCCTTTTCAATCACAAGTTTCCTTATTTCTATTTGTTTTTGAAGACAGACTTTAGCTTCAAAAAAGCCCCTCCCACTTTCCTTTTACTCCGAATGACACATTAATACAACGTCAGCTGATGTGACTTTCCGTAATGACCACGGTTCCTGTACTGCAGTGCTCAGGATCTCATCCAGAAACTGTGTAGCTCTTATTCACAGTAGAAACCTGGGTGGATACCCGCCCTTTGTTTTGTCCGGACCCCTGCATGAACGCGTCACGGCTAAAGATAGGCATCTGGATAATAAATCACACCCTCGTATCCTGCTGCTAACGTGCCAAAACAATAAGCCAAAATCAAAGTCTTCTGTTTTTACCCCTGATGGTTTTAAATCAACACAGTGACACACTTAACTCTTTAAAGGCTTTGTTTGTACCCGGTCCCTGATGGGCCTTGATGCATTCGCTGTGCTGCTTCGCTGCTTTTCCTAAGGAACACAGATCAAACGGACAGTCTGAGCCGGCACCACCGGGGGTGCGAGCGGGTTTTAGGTGAGCTAAAACAGGCTGGGAGTGACGGGGTTAAAATGATCCAGTTGTTGAAAATAGGTTTGATGGAAAAAGCGTGTGTGTTTAGAGCAGGAGGCTGTAGGTGGGGCAGTGAGTGGTCAGATAACACTCGCCACTGTGGAAACTGTGCCACTAGTGCTAAATTCAACACTATAACCTACTCGTTTTTTTCTCAGTCTTTCACACTTTTCATTACTTCTACATGCTGTTTTCATCAATTATGAAATGAAACAAGCCTGCTTTATCTACCCTCAGTCAGACGCCTCCAGTACAGACTAACACTCCTCAGCAAACACACCACGTCTAAAGGACGTTCAAATCACGTCCGTATCACGTCGGTCGGTCCAGAACCACTCTTGCACGTGTGTTAGACTTACAAAATAGGCGAATAACATTACACGTATTAAATAGAATTTGTTTCTTGACTTTATGATTTGGTCCAAATAAGCGGCTGGTCCCATTAACCGGAATCGGCTGTATTATAAAGCGTTGTTGATTAAAGTATTCTTTTGTGTTGGGTTTAGGAATATAAGGTCATATAACAAAGCTTTCTGCACCATGCTCATGTGTATCAGATTATTTATTCTTAGTTCGAGCCGTAGTGTTTTGAATTTGGACTGTTCACATGACTACATTCTATGTGTTGCAGCCTAACATCGGGCGCTTGGGGGTCCCTCATGGTCCTTCGGGGGAGAAGGTAGCAGTGGTGGCGGTGGATGACTGCGATATCGCCATGGCAGTACGCTTCGGGACTCACATCGGAAACTACTCGTGCGCCGCCCAGGGCACTCAATCGGGCCAGAAAAAGTGAGTCTCTCTCAATTTATAGGTTCAGCACCCATCACCAGAAGAAGCTGATTAGTGGAATAACGTAGCTCTCCATTAGTGGGCTCTGTTTATTTGTATTTAACTAATCTCCGTTTACAGCCCGTTGCTAATTGTTTTATTATCTGCTACACTTAGAGATTAGAGTACCAGGTGTGGCTCTGTGCTAAAAACACTTCAGATGCCAATAGAGAGACCTGGAACAAGCGTCTCCACCCTGCTCCATACCGTAGAACCACATTCCATGCTCAGGTTCTCCGTGTTGAAGCTCACTAAGCAGCCAGACATAGAACCATGTGATTATTTTACTGATTCACAGCAAGCCAGACACACCATGAGCAAAAGAAATGAGGGTGTAGAGTGAGACTTTTCCGTGTAAAGTTCCCTCATCTAACCAACCAGTAACACAACATGCAATTTATTTAGTTAATGGTGTTCAAGCAGTTTTTATATGCAATAAACAGTATAAATTGTGTTTAAGCTATATATAGACCGATATACACCATAATGTCTGTTTGCATATACGTGCTTGATTTGATTAGGTTATTTTTCTTCTTATTATTAATTAATCCTAATTAACGTACCTAACGTGTATACATTGGCTGGGCAGATACATTAGTTGCAATAGGACAGCAGTCAAATGACACACAACAGTGTAGCCTCTGGTGCATAAAGTGTTATTAAACACAAATTGTTATTATACACGTGGTAACAGTGTGAGCGGACTGAATGCTGAGAGACATTTGGCTTACGTTCACTTCTTTTAAGCACCGAGATGATGATGGTGTTGCCATTCAGATGAATTACCTTTGCAGGATCTGCGCTCCCCAGTTCTGATGAATTCACCCTCACCTTGAGCACCTTGACCGACCAGTCTGTCAGACCACTGCAGTGGCGTATTAGTCAGTATTTAACACCACCCCACTGGCTAGGCAGGCAGGCCATTAAGCCCTCAAATCGATGCCAACACGCATGTCTTTGGACTGTGGGAGGAAACCGGAGTGCTCCACCCTGGGATTGAACCCAGGACCTTCTTATTGTGAGGCAGTGGTGCTACCCACCGAACCCCCGTGCTGCTCACTGATGAATTGTGGGCAGCCTTAAGTAATGTTGCATTGAAATAAGTGGACCAGGAATTAAAGAATGCAAAGGCCTGTACCTCCTAAGGTGGAGGTAAACCAGGTGAATAAGGAATTAAGCTAATCACTCTCTCCACCTCATAGTTGTGTAGCTGTATAGGAACATTCTGTGAGCGCTTTAAGCACAAAATGACGTAAAACTTAAAAATAAAACAAAAATCGATCGGTTCAATGTGAATAAGCTGAATATTTGACTTCGGACGTCTGGATGGAGGCGTGTTTTATTTTATAGGCATTTTATGGAGTAACACAGAGGATGTTATGGAGCTGGTCACTACACAGGAAGCCACTATTTACTACAAACACACTATTTCCCATAAACACCCTCTGTTTTGGGCCAGTAAATCTGCTAAACCTGCAGACTGTTTGATGTGAAGCCTAGGCGGCTTTTGTTATAAGAAGCTTGAAGGGCCTAAATTTTTCCCTTTCATGCGTTTCGACTAAATGAAACTCTGTGTACTGTGGGATCTGCCAAGACGTCGTGACTGCGTCCTAATCTGCGCTAAAACATTGAGCCATGTGATCAGGAACGTCGCTGAATGAGCCCAGTCCTATTTAGCGGGATTATTATATTTTCAGCATCAGTAGTGGGTGATGCTTTAAGAAGAAGGAAGCATCGTCGATCTGTACATTGTGCTACTGTTTTACAATGCAGACTATAATTAGGATAATCCCTGCATCAACCGAGAGGCGGCGGCCGACTGGTCACGTGCACCTGGCTAGCTCTGGCAGGAAAATCTGTTAGGGTGCCAAAAGTTAGGTTTCCTTGCAGACTTAAAGTAAAACAGCAGCGTTTTCAGACATGACAGTGATGTTTTGGTTGGTTTGGTTGGTTTTTGCAGGCAGTTTGGGATTAAAATATAACTAATTAATTAGTTTGTACATCATTAACTAACCTCAATTTACAGCACTAATACACTATGTTTAATTAGCCCTTGTTGTAAAGGGGGCACCCTCATTCTTAGTCACATGACACAGACACATGCTCCACCCACAATGGAGCACTGAGACACTCTTAGTATAGTGATTGGTCTCCTGGCACCGTTAGTATAGTGATTGGTCTCCTGGCACCGTTAGTATAGTGGTTGGTCTCCTGGCACCGTTAGTAGAGTGATTGGTCTCCTGGCACTGTTAGTATAGTGATTGGTCTCCTGGCACCGTTAGGATAGTGATTGGTTTCCTGGCACCGTTAGTAGAGTGATTGGTCTCCTGGCACTGTTAGTATAGTGATTGGTCTCCTGGCACTGTTAGGATAGTGATTGGTCTCCTGGCACCGTTAGTATAGTGATTGGTCTCCTGGCACCGTTAGTATAGTGATTGGTCTCCTGGCACCGTTAGTATAGTGATTGGTTTCCTGGCACCGTTAGTATAGTGGTTGGTCTCCTGGCACCGTTAGTAGAGTGATTGGTCTCCTGGCACCGTTAGTATAGTGATTGGTTTCCTGGCACCGTTAGTATAGTGATTGGTTTCCTGGCACCGTTAGTATAGTGATTGGTCTCCTGGCACCGTTAGTATAGTGATTGGTGTCCTGGCACCGTTAGTATAGTGATTGGTGTCCTGGCACCGTTAGTATAGTGACTGGTCTCCTGCCACCGTTAGTCCAGTGGTTGGTCTCCTGGCACTGTTAGTATAGTGATTGGTCTCCTGGCACCGTTAGTCCAGTGGTTGGTCTCCTGGCACCGTTAGTCCAGTGATTGGTCTCCTGGCACCGTTAGTCCAGTGATTGGTCTCCTGGCACTGTTAGTATAGTGATTGGTCTCCTGGAACCGTTAGTATAGTGATTGGTCTCCTGGCAACACAAGACCATTGATATATGTGTTCCACCTCAGCAAAGCCCTCTGAGAACTGAAATAATCCACATGTGCTTATGTTTAAAATCCAAAGGTTATGGTTAAATTCATGATTAAATTGAGTCCATGTAAATCAGCATGAATTTAACTTTGACCTCTTACTAAACACATCACGTCTTTTCAGTGAACTTCTAAAGAAAAGAGGAAATATCATTTCCTTAATCTAGACTGATGCAATGGTTTTGTTGTCTGGCTGTGTCTTCTCATAGGTCCTTGGACCTGACGGGGCCCCTGCTGCTGGGTG
Source organism: Parotocinclus spilosoma (assembly GCA_033117975.1). Classification (NCBI taxonomy): domain Eukaryota; kingdom Metazoa; phylum Chordata; class Actinopteri; order Siluriformes; family Loricariidae; genus Parotocinclus; species Parotocinclus spilosoma. The sequence goes on along the minus strand of JAVSBV010018894.1, from coordinate 725 downwards.
GAGTGCCCAACCTACCCGAAGATTTCCCTGTGAGAAACAGAGACTTTGTGGGCTGCATGAGGAACCTGACCATCGACAGCAAACCGATGGACATGGCCAGCTTCATTGCTAACAACGGCACCACAGCAGGTAGGACTCCACCAGAAAGGGGAATTAGAAACATTAAACAAATTCTATTGATGTTATTCATGTTTGCGTTTACATTTTATCATTCGGCATGGTTTAAAAATATTACTTTGTGCTACTATGCTATGATGTTCATAATATGCTATAACTATGCTATAAAGTCAACAATTAGACCCAAAAACATGGCTTCCCCACTCCATAATCTTCTTTTTCACTGATTTTCATTCTAATCATTGTGAGCTTTAGCATATCTTAGCCTTTTCACGCTGTTACAAATCTGTACTTTCTGCTACTTCCAAAAAGACCTTCTTCGTTCCAATGGTCAACGTGGCATCCAGATGAATTTGCCACTTGCAGCTATTGTTTAAGCATAAAAGATGGTCACATACCTACGTAAAAATATGTACCGCTGTAACCTATAGAAGCTGTTTTCTGATTTCTTTTTTCAGTTTTTAATACCGTATGCAAATGTCCTGCGTTTTCTGGTTGTTTTCTAATCAGAGAGACTGAGAAAGAAATACAATCGTTTTGGTCCTAATAACCGGCTGGTCCGATTAAACAAACACGCCCTATGTTACAAGACGGGACGTGCTATGTAA
>JAVSBV010018885.1:0-12178 GCA_033117975.1 Parotocinclus spilosoma | reverse complement strand
GCTCGAGGTGTGCCCCGACTAGAGTAACCACCGGGTAAAGACGCACTCTATAAGACGTATCCCGGTCTTGGTTTTTTTAGCTTTGCATGCACTTTCGAGCTCACTTTCGCCCCCTGCCGTGGGATACACCTATCCCTCATATTTGGGTCCAAAATAAAACACCACCCGCTATCGCAACAGACTGAGCCTTTCGGGGATACTCCCTTTATACCCAGTCATGACACTCATCAATGGAATATTCCCAACAGGTGTTTTTTGAGCATTCCTCAGCTTTCCCTGTCTTTTGTTGCCCCTGTAAGAACTCTTTTGGAACGTGTTGCAGGCATCAAATTCAAAATAAGTAAATATTTGCAAAAACAATAAAGTTTATCTGTTTGAACATTAAATATCCTGTCTTTGTATTATATTCAATTGAATATTGGTTTGCAAATCATTGTATTCTGTTTTTACTTATGTTTTACACAACGTCTCACCTTGGTTGGATTTGCAAACCTTTAATGCAACTATATATTCACTTTTCCTTCTAGGAATTTATAAAATTAAAGTTTGGGGACATAATTCAACTCACATTTATTTAGCGATGTGATTATTAAGAGGAACTTGGCAAAACAAGCTTAATGCTTGGTTCAAAGACTAGGATGCGTTTTTACATATTTGCAGCATACACCCTGTTCTCTCTGTTGCTGATAACACTGGAATGGGTAAGACATCAGGACAGCATGTAAGGCTCATGAGGTTTCTCTTTATCAGACAACAGATAAGATCCATTATGACTCACATTTAGTGATTGCAGCTCTAGTGGGGAGAGAATGTTGTGGCTCTGTAGTAATGGCATCTGCTAGTTCATGGTGTCCTTGATGAAAGAAAGTAAGGTCACTACCACAATGTGTGTCTGAGATAGAGTAGAGGTCAAACAAGAAAAAACTGGGTTCACTGTTATAACATTTAAACTATAAAGTACTGTTTGAGAGCATCATGCATAAGAAAAGCTTTTTCAAAAAACAATCCAAGTCATCAATAACATTTTACATTTGATATGCAGTTGTGTATCTTATGTAAAAATTGATTCCAATTAAGTTGTGTAAAACAAAAATAAAAACAGAATATGATGATTTGCAAATACTTTTCACTCTTTTGGAATGTGTTGCAGGCATCAAATTTCAAATGAGTGAATATTTGCAAAAAATAATAAAGTTTATCCATTTGAACTTTAAATATCTTTGTTTCTGTAGTGTATTTAATTGAATATGGGTAGAAAAGGATTTTCAAATAATTGTATACTGTTTTTATTTATGTTTTACACAATGTCCCAACTTTTCAATTAAATTGGGGTTGTATTTAAGACCATATCCCAATCAGAATTAAGAACACATTTGTGTTTCATGTAGGACATAGAACACTTAACAAACATGTTAATAAAGATTCTTAAAGTTATTTTTAATGGTACCCCAAACCAGAAAAAGATGGATCAGTATGGAACATACAGTACAAACAAACAACTAAACAGGGTTTTATTTCATTGTAAACCGTATGAATAGACTGCCCACAAAAAATAGGGAATAATTTGTTTAAGCAGTCTACAATTAATAAAATAGTTTATGTTCTGTCAAGCAAACATCATTTCACTTGTTAATAAACATCGATTCCTGGATTTTGGGCCTGCAAAATATGCAACAAAAAAGTTGACACATTAAGCATTTTCCACGTAATTATGTCATTCCTTTTTGCAACACTAAATATATTTTGGAAATATGGATATTTTAAGGTGTTACAAATGTTACAAAAATGTTTATACAGGAAAGCATTTACCACTATGTAATGTTACCACTCCATTTCACCACACCACACTTCGTACAGGATATCAGATTTAGTGTTACAGGTGGGGTTTTTTTTTTTCAAATTCTTCCTGCAAACACCTGCAAAGATTTGCAGTAGTAAGGGCTAGCTGTTGTCATCATGTTTCATTTCAAAATTCTCACCACATTCTCTATTGGAACTAGGTCAGGACTGGCGGCAGGCCAGTTCAGTACCTGTACCCTCATCTTCTGCATGGATGTCCCTAGAAAAGGTGTTGCCTTGAAGCTTAGAGATATGCTGCTCTAAGCTCTCAATTTTCTTTTCTGAATTAATGCTGAAATTACAGAATTGCAAATGCTCGTGTTGCTGATAACAGTCTGGATGATCCTTTTTGTCTTTGAAGCACACTGCGTCCCTTTTTTCCTAAAACTTCCTAAAAATAGTTTTTAAGTTATTTTAGTTTGCAGAATGAAAAGTTTATTGGTACCAAACAGTGACTCCAAACAGGTACCAAAGAATGAAATCTTTGCTTTATCAGAAAACAGCAAAATGTAGTGTGATATACTTCACATGTTAAGTTTTGTAATAAAAATATAATCTACCATTTACTTTAATGTATCTTACAACACCACATAGTAAACTAGTGCACTACTACTGCCATACCTACTTTGCTGCAGATCATTTGCAGTTAAAGGTTTTTAGGAAGCATTATGAAAGAAATAGGGCAAAGAGCAAAATGTCTGATGTAAAACAGTGCAGAGTGCATGGGAAGCAGTTTGTTTAGATTAGATAAATGTCAATGCAGTGTGAGGAAGCCTTCAAGGCTAGAAGACCCAAACACTTTTGATAAGCCTCTACAAATACTGATAAGTCATTAACATGATTGTAGAACTATGGGCTTTTAACAAAAAAATCTATTCTTGAAGGGAGCATAAACATTAGCTGTATTTGAAATACCTACTAGTATACTGGACCAATGTCTGGTTATTGTGCATGCTATTCTGAACAGTAACATACATTTTTACATTTGGAATCACTTGGCTGAAATCTCATAATAATACTAGGTGGCTTGTTTCTAATACTGAGTTTTTAAACACAGAGCTGACCAGAAGCAGATTATTTGGTCAGACTAGAAGCTAAAACTATACTGCTGACAAAATTAGGGGATACTTTAAAATGATATAAATGAAAAACTTAAAATAACAGCATAAAGTATTTATATTACTATTACTATATTACTATTACTATTCTATTTAATTATTTTCATGTATTATACATTGAAAAGATTAAAAGAAAATAACATTTTTAATTAAATAAAGTACAATTACAGACAACAAAAGACAGATGTATATAAATATAGAAAATGTTTGCATACATTTTATTTTATTTTAAAGACATTTATAGTGGGGAAAATTAAAGTATTTGATACAATGACGATTTTGCAACTTTTCCCACCTACAAATAATGGAGAGATTTTTATTGTAGGTACACTTCAACTGTGAGAGACAGAATGTACCATTCCTTTCAATTCTGTCATATCCAGAAAATATCATTGTATGATTTTTAAATAATTAATTTGCATTTTATTGCAAGAAATAAGTGTTACAAACAACAGAAACAGAAAAACAGAACTTAATATTTGGTACAGAAACTTTTGTCAGACATTTTCTGTAGTTCTTGACCATGTTTGCACACACGGCAGCAGGGATTTTGGCCCACTCCTCTATACAGATCTTCTCCAGATTTTTTCAGGGGGTAAGCCTATCGCTAGGAAACATTGCGTTTCAGCTTCCTCCACAGATTTAAATTGAGTTCAGGTATGGAGACTGGCTAGGCCACTCCAGGACCTTGAATGCTTCTTACTGAGGCACTTCTTAGTTGCCCTGGATGTGTCTTTTGAATCATTGTCATGCGTGAAGAACCAGCCACGACCCATCTTTAATGTTCTTACTGAGAGAAGGAGGTTGTTGGCCAAAATTTGCAGATTCATGACCGTATCCATCCTCCCTTCAATACGGTACAGTTGTCCTGTCCCCTTTGCAGAAAATCACCCCCAAAGTATGATGTTTCCACCAGCGAGTGGAGTTCATACCAAAAACCTTTTCCTATACCTCCTCTGATTCATTCAGATGGTCACTGGTGAACTTCAAATGGGCCAGGCATTTGCTGGTGCAAGCAGGGGGACCTTGCGTGCCCTGCAAGATTTTAATCCATATATAGTGTGCTACTAGAAGTCATCTTTGAGACTGTGGTCCCAGCTCTCTTAAGGTCATTTACTAGGTTCTCCCATGTAGTTGTGGAGCCCCAGACCGAGAAAGTTTGTCATCTTGTCGCTTCCATTTGCTAATAACTGCACCAACAGTTGCTGTCTTCTTACCAAGCTGCTTGCCAATTGTCATGTAGCCCATCCCAGCCTTGTGCAGGTCTACAATTTTGTCCCTGATGTGCTTAGACAGCTCTTTGGTCTTGGGCATGGTGAAGTTGTCGGAGTGTGATTGATTGAGTGTGTGGACCGGTGTCTTTTATATAGGTAACAAGTTCGAACAGGTGAATTAATACTGGTAATGAGTGCAAAATAGGAGGGCTTCTTAAAGAAAAACTAACTGGTCAGTAAGAACCAAAAATCTTGTTGGTTGGTAGGTGATCAAATACTTATTTCATGCAATAAAATGCAAATTAATTATTTAAACAATAATACAATGCTTTTGTTGAGTCTCACAGTTGAAGTGTACTATTCTGGTGTTCTTTGATATGATAGGAAAAACTTGATCCATAACTGCGGCTTTCAAGATGTTGGTCATGTTCCGGATGTAAGCCTAAGAGTGGATAGGCCTCCCTCACCCATTACTTGCTGGGGTATTCAGATATGTCATTCTCACTTTTGAAATATTCCATAATGAAATATATATATATATATATATATATATATATAATATATATATCTCCCTAACTACATATTCTGGCATCAGTTCTGGCCATTGAATCTTGACTAATTGCATGTCTGAGGGCATCCCTTCCTTCTGCTCAAGTTTTAAGTTCACAGTTTCTGTGTTGGACACAACAAAATTCTGCCACTAACTTCCAGAGACAATGCCATTAAATGAAACTCTGAAACACAGTCCAGAAAGAGTACAATATTGAATAAGTAACAAAATATAAAACATGTTATTAGATGCCTAGACAAATACATGTCTTATGTTCAAAGGATATTGCACTTTGACTGAATACTGCACATAAGGAACTTATTGCTTATATGCCCATGCAGTTTGAGTTCTTATTGCATATTTAATTTTGCTGTTTAACAGTATCCCTGTTTGAGCTCAGATTCAGTATTGAGAAAAAAAAACATTTTTAAACCTGCAAGTGTGAATGAGTCTGTAATGCTTTCCAAACACGGTATTAGGAGGTCTAATAAATTATAGTTGGCGTGGTTCAAGCAGACATTTCACTGCTTTCTTTAGGTTGCTGTCTATGTGAATCTGGAATAGTCTCCCTGAAGATGTTAGGCTGGCCTCTAGTCTCACAATGTTTAAGCCCAGGTTAAAAACTGTTCTGTTTAGCTGTGCATATGACACCTGATTGTGTTTTTACCTGCACTCTGCTTTTTATTATTTTAAACTGTTTTCTTAGGTTAATGTTTTTGTTTTGTATTTTTATCTTTGTTTTAATTTTATTTTTTCATTTTTATTATTATTGTTATTGCGTGATATAATGGGAACCTTTAATCACTAAATCATGCTCAGCTATATTCTTTATATCATTAGATTCTCTATTTTATGTATTCTATTTAGGACATGTGCTCATAATGCTATGTAGTCAATTATGTATCAGTTGAATATTTATGTAACCCCAGGAGGTTTTATTGAGTTTTGAGTCTTGGTTCCCCCTTTTAGAGTGTTTTTGGGCTGCGGGCAAACCTCCTATGAGACCATGCTATATAAATAACTATATAAATTCAACTTGTCAAAAAACTCCCATCAAGCTGTATATTCAGTGATACAAATGACTATTATAGGGTACAAACATCACTGTATAATTAACCACAATTAGACAACTCTTTGAAATATATGTGGGAAAATCCAATGTTCACTTCATTACATAAACTTGTAGCTCTGAGAGTACATACAGTTTTCTTTGTACCATGGAGAACACAAGTTTTATATCACAGTATACCACATACGGCCTGTAGGTGGAGCCCTAATATTTAGATACAATAGTATGCCACTCTACGGATTTGAATTACAGCAGCATGGATGGTTTGTTGCAGTTTTAGACAATGGCCAGTAGAAGGAACCCTTTGTTATATATTGGATTTTTTTCTTAAGCAAGGCACACCCTTTTCGTCGCATTCTGAGAGCAGTCTCACTCCTTTCTCAATCTCTGACACACTGGAAGAAAAATGACCTGCTACTATATTTACTCATCACATGGATGGTAGGCTACCCTACAACAGGCACAAAATGAGTCCATAGTGTACTAAATATAGACGTAATTCAATCTTTTGTCTTTGTAAAAGCAACATTTTTAAATGCATGACTTGTGTGTGAACACCCCTTCCAAATAATGGGTTTGTTTGGGGGGATTTTTGTGGCACCTGTGACTAACAGGCATGAACCCATGAATCATGCTCCGGAATTTGATCAGCTAGTGATAAAACATGGGTTTGTTTGCTGCCAGGAGTAGCCTGTCTCTGCCAAAATGCAAAGATTGAAGAGGAGTAATGGCCTGAGGCTTTTTCATAAAGTGGGTTAGCCCATTCAGTAGCAGTAAAAGAAAATATTAATATCACAGCTTGCAGTGGAAATTGTGTGCTTCAGACTTTGTAACAAAAGTTTAGGAAAGGATCTATTATGTTTTAGCATGACCGTGCAGTATAAATACTTTGATGTTAAACAGCTTAAGTAGCCTACCTGACTATAACATCAGCACCTTTTGTATGACCCGAAACACTGACCACAAGCCAGACTGGAAGCACAGTCCCGCTGTTGTACTCCAAAACTACAACTGTTCCAGAAGACAATATTCTGCTGCATACTTACTTCTGATCATACAGTTGTAGTATTTCTCATGCATGTTACATTTTTTCATGCTTATTCAATTTTTAGGGCTATTCATATAGACCAAGTATCCTATTTGGATTAAATGGGTTCAAAGTCAGCAGTGAAAACATTTAGAATTTTTGGGGGCTGTTTTTCCTAAACGTTTGCACGTGTATTGTAATAGTTCTAAGTTCACATACCTATTAAAAAATATTTTCCCACTGGCATTTAATAATTACATTTTTGAGCATAGCTCAAACCAGTACATGGTTAGCAACTGTTGTACACACACAACAAGATAACTCTTCTCATCTGAACTAAAAAACAATTTTTTATGTACTTCTGTGTTCACGAATGACAACTGTTACTTGCACACTGACTTTCTGACTTTGCTATGCACCACGTGACCATGAGAGCCAGGCTGGCAGTCTCACTTTCTGGTGGAAAAAACTGGGGTGTGACTAAAATAAGACTCACCCTTCTATAAGTACTCACACATTTTAAGTAGTGTCTTGCTTTTTTTTTTTTTATGAACTCCTCGAACTCTTAATCTTTGAACTTCATGTAAAAATCTAAAAATGTTTTCAAAATATTAAAAATGACATAAACATGAAATATTTTCACAAAGTGAAATGTAATTAAGGTTATTGTTTATTCTTTAGAAAGTGTCATATAAATGGTGCTTTTATATGTTGATAATTAAACAGCAATTTATTTGAATGGTTTTATTATTTTACTGTTTTTTCCTGTCACTGTTATGCTTTACCAGGCACATTAGGTGTATTTCCACAAAGTGATTTAGGCACCAGCCAGAATTTTACTCAGTATTGGCTCTAAAAGGAAATCAGTGGTATTGAACATCATTAGTGTTTAGTATACCCACTACATCAAACTCGATCTGCCTGTGTACCATGACAGGATACCTTCAAAAACCTTCACTGCATCCCCAGACAAAACGGGCTCAATGCTCGATGATGCTTTAGTATGAGTTAAGTGAGGTAGGTGAGAGAATGTACTGTAAGTGCTATCTTTCTGTGTCTGCTTAACCTGCAATCCCTAACAATTTTAGAGGTAGGTGTAAATATGCATCACATTGACTGTTATTAAAACCTGTTATTTCAAACTTACAGGCTGTACTTTTAGAGAACTGAAGAGACACTTTAGAGATCCAGATAGCAATACTTCCGCAGGTGTTTTCTTAAGGGAAAGCAAAACAACACTACAGGTAAGACTTTAAGTGAACATTAGGTTAAAGATATTATCGTTCAAAACACTGCATATTATTGTTATTATTAAATGGGAGGTGATGGTTGTTTGCGGATTTCTGCTGATTCATACTGATGTAATGTAATGTCCCTCTAAAGGTAAACGACTCAACATCAGATTCAGGTAAAAATATCATTCTCAGCTGGAGCCCAGCCAGAGAGTCCATTTCCTGACCGGAAAATCAGCATTTCTGTGCCAGGCAGTGGTGTCAGCACAGTAGGTGCATTTTAAAGAGGCCAGTTGCTATTCATTCAGAGAGAGCATGGCTTTTAAACACTTGCAAGCTAGAACCCAGATTTTTTTTAAAATATGACTTAAATATGGTGAAGACTGAACTGGATAATATATGTATGTTTGCAGTTTTGGCCAGCACATTTGTAGATAGTATTGTGCCAGAGCTTATGCTAACTACAGCAAGGTATGCACCATTATCCTCATTTTTTAAAATCTGAAATTAAAATACATTATAAAAGGAAACAAAAGTTTGTCTTTTAACTCTGGACATTGCATCCATAAACAACTGGTCACCTTAATGTTTAATCAACCCTGTGGATCCATGAGCAGAGGTGGGAGTTAAAGAGTATAAATCAGTGATTTTGGTGTGTGTATGTGCATATGTTAATGTGTATAAGTACCTAAGAACTTGTTTGTTAGCTCGCATTTGGACTAAAAACTCTTAACCCAGCTGATGTGTTTAGAGACTTTTTGTGCAAGTCACCTGTGTGTTTAACTTAATTGTAACAAGCTGTTAATTCTGCCTCTCCTATTGTAGGTAGTACTCATTTGTGGTATGCATGATGCCTTTATGCAGTGTTTGCGTACAGTTGTCATATGAAGTGTTCGATACCCTTTATATTGACATTGTAGTATAATAAAAACACTAAATGACTATGGTATTATCCGATCAACATCCATAAGGAGTTGGACTGGACTGAGTATGGACAAAACAAGCAGCCTTTTGAACCATTGGTGGCTGTCACAAGACAGCTGTGTGATGGTCCTTAAGCATGGAACTAATCTGGTTGAAACAAAGTTCATTTGTCCAATAGCAGTGTGATCTCAGAAGCTTTGGTACATAATTAGTCTACAGTCTGTAGTCATCAAATAATGTTGCAATTTAGGATTCAAGATACATGTCATTTGTTTGAGTTAATTAAGCCTAGCTTTAAATTAATTTCATTTATATTTCTAAGCTTTAGATGCTTTAGCTTAATGGTATTACCAGAGAAACATCTGAGAAAGGAATAGCTGTGATAGGATTGCACTCGAGGAAGCAGAAACAGCCTGACAGCTTACTGTGAAAGTAACTTTTCAGATTTAACATTCTAAACAGCCTCTTCATCATGACTGATAATCCATATAGATTCTTTAGTTATAATGTCAGTGATAAATAAGTATGTGGGTGTACAAGTTCCAACTGTAAGTAATATAAGATTTGTCTCACAAGTTTGCTGAGGATAGCAAAAAATAAAATGTCAGCGAAGCCCCTTAAACCCCTTTCCTCAGAACTACACACAGAGATAATGATTCACTGTCTGGCCATTATCAGTCAGCACTTAAGCATTTGCTTTAGACAGTGTGCGATTTGACCCCTTTCTCCTCGAGACAAATAATATCCTTAGCCTGTGTGGAAACTTGCCAGGGAAAATATATTGCCATACAGGCATAAGGAGTTACTGCATGTGAAGTGATATTGCATAAAAACAGGACTACTGGGTAGAGGAGAGGAGCTTTTCTCCAAAAAGGTAGCTGCTGTAGCTGTTGTTGTGAAAATACACCTCACAATTGGGTCACCACAAAAATCATAGTGGTTATAGTCCCAAAATTGCATGTGTATACATACAAAGAGGTGGTATCAAAAGGTCTTTCAGGCCATATACACTGCTCACAAAAATTAGGGACTATTTCATTAGGACATGCTTCATTTTGAAATATCCTTTTTGTGAGCAGTCTATTGCTGAATAACAGGCTTCTATTAGTATACAAGTCCTACACTACAGAGGGATTTCTTAGTTGATTCCTTTTAGGGAATCACACAATGTGTTATTTTTCTTTGAATTCAAATTAAGCTGTACTAACCTAAAATTTAAGAAACGTGTAATTGGTTCATTTTCTTTATATTCTATTGACAGGCAGGCCATTGGCAGTCAAACTATTTAAATGCTGTTGTGGTCATTCTGCCCTCCCTGACCTTAACCTCACCAGACACTCTGTCTCCACTACATATTGATGCCATCAGGATCATTTATTCTCCCTCTCTTCTGGGAATGGGCTACTTAGGCCTGATGTCTTAAATGATGTACAATATTTGCTGTTTCACAAATAGATTTAGGCCTGAAAGATAATTTCTGTTTTACCTTATCATCAGCCAAAACCCAACATAAGATAATACATGGCGTTTGCTTGCGGTCATTTTAACAAAGTGATATTTATAAATCATTCCAGATATTCCTTTAAATCTAGGTTGAGTATTCGAATGGCATGGTGGCACATGTGGCTCTTCCACCTCTTGAGATTTCCCAGTCAATCATGACCTTGGACTCTGTGTGTGTGGAGTTTGTATGTCCTCCCTGTGCCCATGTGGGTACCTCCAGGTACTCTGGATTCCTCTGACATTCCAAAATTATGCATTACATTAACTGGTCGCTTTAAACTTGGCCTATGTCTGATGTGTTTGGATAACCTTGCTTATGTCATGACTATAGCCACTGATACTGATATAACATTAAATAAAACAAACCTTTGTTTTTTTAAATAATCGAAGCAAAAATTAAAATGCAGTTTAGGAGCTAATTTTAATCATCATGACCCATTTTCATTACCTTATGCCAATTCATTATATAATTTATCCATTTTAAGAATACATACTTTTTTAAACAGGAATTAATACAGCATCTGGTTATTTGAGCCTTGGTAGAAGTGCCGTCTTCTCATTTTACTGTCCCAATTTTTCTTCTCCATACAGTAGCTTCTGAGTATAATCCACCCACACCCAGTATATTTCAGGTTGGTTTTGATCCTGATTCCTAGTTCCATCAAATATTTCTCCGGGATAAATGAATATTTGTTTTATCTTGGGTTCAGATAAGAATGCCTTATACAACCTAAGCAATTCTTGGGATAATTTTGGCAGACAGAAGGTTAAAAGAACTTAATAGTCATGTACCAATTTAGAGTGATCTAATGCATGTCTCTGGGATGTGAGAGGAAACCAGGGTAACTGTAGTAAACCCATGCAGACTCGAGGAGAAAATGCACACTGTATACAGAAAGAGTCTGGGGTTGGGATTGACCAGGGATGTTGAAACTGCAAGGTGACAATGCAACACAGTGCTGCCAATATTTGGCCTGTTAATACAGTTCAATAATCTCTTAAATACCACAGCCTATTTGAGCATTAATGATGACTATGTGCTGCAGTGATATCGCGTGCCTAGCCCTTAATATCCACAATTCACCCATGTTTCAATGGTTACTTCCAGCATAATAATGTGCCATGTCACAAAGCAAAAGTAATCTCAAATTGGTCCAAAACAATTATTTTGGTATGTGGAAGAACAGGAGATTCACTTGAAAAATCACCATGAATCATGTGATATAACTGTGTCAAGATGGAATGGAATCTCAATGGAGTTTATGCCATGAAGAACTGATACTACTTTTAATCTCAGTCTGAGGTTAGGGAAAGTTCCACAGCTGTGGAAAACATCCTGCGTGGTACCAGTACCAAAGACCCCACGCCCCAAAGACCTTAACAGCTACAGGCCAGTGGCTCTGACATCACACCTGATGAAGACCCTGGAGAGAATGCTCCTTGTCCACCTCCGCCCCCTACTGAGCTCATCAATGGACCCACTTCAGTTTGCCTACCAAGCTGGCATTGGAGTGGAAGATGCCATCATCCACCTTCTACACTCTTCTCTCTCTCACCTGGAGAATGCTGGGAACACTGTGAGAATCATGTTCTTTGATTTCTCCAGTGCTTTCAATACCATCCAGCCCACTCTTCTGAAGGAGAAGCTGGAGTGTGCAGGACTAGGCCATCACCTCACCACCTGGATTCTAGACTACCTCAC
>JAVSBV010018864.1:0-12179 GCA_033117975.1 Parotocinclus spilosoma | reverse complement strand
AGAGGCTTATGGTCTACAAAAGCCGTAAAGTTGCGTCCCTCAAGTAAGAAACGGAAATGACGTGTCGCGAGAAAAAGTGCGAGGAGCTCCCTGTCGAACGGGCTGTATTTCCGCTCTGCATCCAGAAGCTTCTTGCTAAAAAAAGTGAGGGGCTGCCAAGCACCACCAACCCATTGTTCACAAACAGCTCCGACTGCAAAATCAGAGGCATCAGCCGTAAGGGCAAGAGGAGCTTGGGGAGACGGGTGGGCCAGCAGAGTGGCGTTAGCAAGGGCCGCTTTTGCACTGTTGCTAACTTAGCGGCATCAAGGCGGCGTGCACGCGCAAAAACCGCCGGACCGACCGTAGTGACGTAATGCTCCACGCCATGTTTAGTTACAGCCGCGGCGAAAGTAGGGACCGTAAGGGCGGGAAACTCAGCAAGCAAACACTGGTATACATCACCTGTGGCAAGCATGTTAGCTAGGGGCAGAGGGCCGAGACCACCCAGTGTACAGGGATAGCTATAAAAAGATACAACATCTATCAAGCACCTGTTAGCTACATCGACCAGCAACCTAAACGCACATAAGAAATCGGCACCGAGTATAGGTACTGAGACAGACGCTATCACAAAATCACAGTGAAATTGACATCCATTAAAACACACAGTCACCAACCTCGTACCGTACGTGCGAATGGGGATACCGTTCGCCGCTTCCAGCGGGGTCCGTGACATTGTCCCAAGGTGTCCGCCGCTGAAGTCGGCATGATGCTATGCTGAGCGCCCGAATCCACGAGCAGACGGCGTCCTGAAACAGTGTCCTCAACGAAGAGCAGCTTGTCCGAACTGCCAACGCACATCGCTGCTAGCGAGCGCAGGCTCTGTCGTTTCCCTGGTGCTAGAAAGTACATGGTGGAATACAGCGCTTCGCCTTAACTCCAAACGGGCGATGATAAAAAAACAGCGCGCGGTCTGTCCTCCGGCGCTCCGTGACAGCAGCCACAGCACCAGCTTCGTCCATCTCCGGTCCAGTCGGAGCCGCAACCGGTAGCAGTGCATGCACTCTGGACTGCCTGGATGCCAGCAAAATTTTGTCCACCTCCTCAGCCAGCCCGCGGTAATTTTTGGACCGTACCAGCACGGAACTGGCCAGCGCGGTGCTTACAGTATGAGTGAGCTGACATAGAAATAGGTGAGTAAAAAGAAACGAAGTGTCACTGGAACCTAGCAGAGCCAGCATGTTGTCCATTAGTTCTGAGGGTTTATTATCTTCCAATCCGTTTAGGGACAAAAGGCGATCAGCCCGCTCCTCATCCGAAAGCTGATAGATCCGAAGCAGGTTCTCCTTTAGCGCTCCATACTTGTTATCGGGCGGCGGGTCCCGGCGCAGCCCCGCGACGACATGGAAATTCTTTTGTGTCGTCTGAGGTGATTCCGCGGAGGTGAAACTGGGCCTCCACATGCTGGAACCAAGGCTCTGTATTGTGCTGCCAAAACTCCAGGAGCTTTATCGTGGCCGCAAAAATAGCGGGAGACGCAGTGGCGGCCGCAGCCGGCAAGCTGTCGTCAGCAAAAGACATGTTCTTTATCGGGGTCACCAATGTAGGAGCCGGGTAAAAAGGAGACACGCACCAGGATATAACTCTTTAGCTTTATTCTCTTTCAGTGAGCTAAATCCAGACTCTGAACTTTCGTTCTCCAATCAGAGCCCAGGGCATTCTGGAGTGAAATCCAAATATGTGTCCACCACATCGTATTTATATCCCTGTGTGAGCATTTGACACTGACACAGCATGCTATACCACAGAAAGGTACAGATTTTGTCAAAAGAATTAGAATCGACCCCCAGAGTTGCTGACATTCAGGATGCCAGGTATGACAGCTGGAACTTTGGCTCCAGTTTCTGTGTCATCTGCCAGGCAGGACACATCTGAACTCACGAGCAGCCAGGCAGATCTGCTAGCTGACAGTTCTCTTTTCCTCCCTCCCATGATACAACCTGAGACTTCCCCTGACATTGAGGCACACAAGCCTTGACTGTGAAACTTTGCCTCTTTTTGGCTAGACTTTCCAAAGCAGATTAGGTTTTCTGGAGAGGTTTTGCCCACATAACTCATAATTTGTGTGCTTAGCATTGTACTGTCTTTGGTTCATCCATATTGCATGAGGTGTCTTTTTAGCTCACATTCTTCAGGTTAGTATTGGTGACCTCACAGAATGGTGTCTTTTATTGAAGGACTGACTGTGCCTTCTAAATGGAGGCATTAAAAATGTATTTCATTGCTACATGTGCTTACTTTCAGCTATGGATAGAATTTTAGCCATTGAAAATGCTTTCACTCTGTCCATCTCAGCTTCTAGGGATCGTTATTACCAAGGAAGTGAGCAGAGTTTCAGGCCTCCATCATAGTGGTGGTATCAGAGAGACCTGATTGGATTTTTCTTAGTTCCCCTCTGCAGACAGCATCATCATTCAAAATGACACATTTGAAGGCAAGTTTAATAGTGATATGTCCTTCAGAACCTTAATTTGAAGAGCCCATTTTATGAAAAATGTGTAGCCACAACAATGAGGGACTAAGCGATAATCAAGACAAATGCCATATCGTTTATTAGGAGGGGTACATGAAGGAGAAATGTCACTTGCTAATCAGGAGCTATGTAAAGTTGATCTCTGTGACATTAATACATGAGAGTCCTAATTCAGGACTATAGGAGTTTCAGGTAGCCTAACCAAGACAGATATACAATCATATGTTCTACATAAGCCCCATTCACCCAGAGGTGCTGCAAATGCCTGATACAAACAAATCAGACCTTACCTGTCATTTATTGTGCCAGCACCCATAGTGTAAAGTCAGGAAAATTTTTGAACAAGCTCATTTGAATACAGAGCTGATAACGTGGATTTGCACCACCAGTTGGATATGTAAGACTACAACGTATGAGACTTTGAATACATGGATGTGACAATAGGATTGACAACAGTCCTGAGTCTGGAATTGCATACAGATATGATTTACTGTGTCTGAGATAAATATCAGTGCAGGATTAATATTTAACTGGTTTTACGTAGAGAATTGCATTTTTGAGATTGTAGCCACTGTCTAAAATACAAGCAAGAAGTTGTATGTGCATTTTAAGCCCTCATAAACTGCATGCCAATATGTACAATAGGTCGATATTACTGTGTACGTTGGGTACCTAATATAAATGGCCAACTGTATAGCACAGAAAATGCTGACATACTAAGCCAGACATCTTCTTAAGAGCTAAAGTTGAACAACTTTGTCTGGTTAAACTTCCTTTAGACACAAAATTACATGAAAAAAAGCTTATTCCTTGTTTCTGTTTTTTTAATTATCATTAGTGCTCCTTCAGCAAGTGATTGATGATTTATTGAAATGACTGATAGCTTTGTTTGGCAGAAGCCAAAAATATATTGATAGGCAGTATTACAAACAACAAACAAGAAGATCAGCCAGATAAAACATCTGTGACTCATCAGGTGAATGTGAACCATTTTTTATAGTTACAGCTTACAGAAAATATACAGGTAGTGGGGGAAAAATAGTAAGTCATACACACAAACATAAGTTACTTGCTCAAGGCCTCTAAGCACATCAGTTACAACAGTCTGAGCTAATGCGCTAATGAGCAAGCAAGCACACAACAGGTACACGTACACACTCCAAAAAATGACTGCTGCTCTTAAATTTCAGCCTCCGCAGCATTGATTGGCTGTTTATGATCACAATGTCCAGCGTTAAAAATTTTTTTTTTATATAATTTCTAAGACCTTTGCAATGAAAGTGAATGGATCATACCTGTATTCTGTTCATTATCATTATCCAGCTTAGCTTATTAACTAGCTTATTATGTAGACCAGAAAACAAAATGTGCTCAACATGAAAGCATTATATGTTAATGCTATCTAATTCAAGAAAAAAAGCCGCCATTTCTTGGTATTATTCACTCACACCTCTAGCACCATTCAGTACACCCACATGCATAAATTGCCAGAAAGATTGATACAAAGTAGAGCAATTTGTCAGCTTGAGGCATTAACTTTTAAAAGACCACCTGCCTGTGACAGGGAGGTGAAGATTTTACCCAATTATATCCCAAAAGACTCGGTGGAGCAGTTGACAATAATCCCTAGGTATTAATTCACAACATGCTGTGCTGTAACCATGGCACCAGCAGATCAAGTTGGAAATGATGCAGCAAAAAGTCAGATGTGTACAGTCCTATCCAATGCTAGTTCCTTCCCATCATGGCCTACAGCACTGTACTCTTTGAAGGATGAGTTGTGATTGTTTATTTTATTTCCATTCTGTCCCTCTGGACTTCATAGTGGGTATGTGAGAATGTTTGCCCATAGAATGTTTACAAATAGACATGTGTGTTAGGTTAATTGACGTCTCCAAATTGCAAAACACCTCAGCTGTGTAGTGGAAACAGCTGTATGCCGGTCCCAAGCCCAGATAAATCGGATGGGGTTTAGAAAGCAATGGCAAACTACTCCACTATCCTGCCGAAATACTTCATGGATCACATCGATAAAGGACAGAGATGTGTGGAGATCGATGATCCATCAAGTGACTGAGAGACGGCTGCGACTGTACGGTTAATCCCATCCCCATGTACATATATGTAAATGTAACTTTTTCTAGCTTTCCCCCAAATATAGTATATTTTTTATCTTTTTTAAATTTTTTTATTTTTGTTTTTACCCTGAAGTGTACTGGAGTGGTAACCATGTTATATTAAGTTGTAACCAGGTTATATTCAGTGCACTACCTTGTGTATTTAAAAAAAAACAACAACACTGGTTTAAACAAACATCTTTACACATTAAGTGCATTTAAATATTACAAAATGTCATATTTTATATGCTATGGGCGATGAAAATGCTGCCCAAGCAAGAAGCTTGGCCCCAAAGGGTATCAGTAGGAATTCTGGGGACAACTCCCACTACACAACTTCCACTACAGTTTTTTTTTTAATAATCAGTTGATCACAACATTAAAGCTCCATCTACTTAGGCTTGCAATAGCAGCCACACGATTTAGCTACTTATTACAGCCAGAAGTAAAAATAAAAATATAACTTTAACAAAGACTATTACAAATTTGCATTGTGCTTTGGCTTTTCTGCTGTAGACCCTGTAGTGGGGGGGTCATAAACCTGTTTTAAATATAAATTATAACTAATTAGTAATAGCAGTATATCATCAAATGAAGATTACTTTTGAAGGCAGTTAATAATTCTAAAGGTTTTCACATGTAGCCAGACTCTGGCTACAGCCTACATGAATATATTAAATAGAACAAGGTGACAGTGTCTAAGGTGCCGTTTTATTGTTACTTTGTCATTAAGTCCAAGCCAATAAACAATAATGCTTTTGCAAAAGGTGCATTCTTATCTTTATTACTGCCAGAACAAAGGGAAATGTGAGACTATTTTTTAAACCCTGAAGGAGGATCTATAGCTAGTGAAAATAGCAACATTTTTATTTTTCTAATATAAGTGCATGAGGCTGTGGTATGTATCTATGAAGCTCCACCATGTAAATCCATCCAACCAAACTGAGTCTTGTAACCAAAGGCAGTTGATTTTTATGTGCTATGCTTTTCATTACTTCAGTGAGCTTAAGTGGTCTAGCAGAGCAGAAATCTGACTCTTTATAAGCAGGCCTCATATTACATTGCCTCGTTGAGATGGCCCCTTCAGTTGCCAACATGACTTGATTCTCGATTGTGACTGAAGGTGGGACTGATATGACACATCCCCAAAATACTGTTTGATGGGGTATGCAAATATATTTGGCCATGTAGTATACTTTTCACATTTATATGTTGATGGTTAAATCTTTAAATATGCATACACAAGAGATGCAGTTGACTTCACATGGCACAGTATGTGGACTTCTGAATATATTAGATGTCAATATACATGAAGGCTTTAAATAAAGCATTTCGCTTGGTAGTGCAATACAGAAGACCTGTTCAATTTTAACATTCCATCAAACTTCTTCATGGCATTTGCATAATAATTGTTATGCAGTGAATGGTCCACTAGGCTTGCCTTGCCTTGTCGATACTGGTATACATGATTAAATGTTACTTCAAATTTTACTTCCAGTTTCTCTTTTGTTATTATCGTTACTTGAAAGCTAGAGAATTCTTTGTGGTTGTGATTGTATTATGGTGTAGGCTTCCAAACAGGTTTCTGCAGTCTCCTCCCATTTGTCCTGGACATAAAGTATTTTAATCCACAAAGCTTTGAAATGTGTCATTGTATACATGAAGACCAACCAAATAACTTTGAATGTGAAGAACTCAGCCATACTCAGTTATTTTCTGTTGGACTGTGTCTTGAAAGTAAGGGTAAGACTTTGTTTTTGCTTGTAGATGCAAAGTGTTTGTTGATCTTAAAGTGGTTTTATTGTGCTGGTGTTCCGATGCACCTGTATCAAAGTAAACAGATCAGAATGACAAAAAAATATTCAGTGCTGTGTTAGCGAGCACATCATTGCACCACGGCACTGAATAGATGAATCTGACATTTACAGATGTTTACAGAGACATATGCTCTCTGTTCACTTAAAACGGGGACAACCATGAGGATTATTTGTTTGTTGCGTGTTATGTGATAGTCAGGTGGCTATTACTGTGGCTGACAGGTTGTTTGCAAAGATTGCGCAGGAAAGATACGTTACGCCCAGTAAACATGAATGATTTTTATGTAAGGTTTCAAAGTACAGCTGTATAATTAAGCTGCTAACATTGCTTTGTGATTTGAGGTGACCAAAAATGGGTTGCTGGCAAAGAGTGAGCCAAAGAATTGTGAGAAAATTGTTCATCACAATACACACATCACAAAAGTGCGTGATGTCAGCTCTAGATTCTATTGAGGTAATAAAATAATTGTCCTGTCTATGGGACCAGTATGAGGTGACTTGTGCTTTGTACCTTGTGCTTTGATGTGAACATGTGAACATTATCTGAAGTGCTTTGCCCATCCACAGCCTTAAAATTGGTTAATTATATGACTCAGAGACTGAGTGTTCCATCCATCGACCCAACACTGATGTCATATTGCCTCTATATGCCGCTGTCTCTGAATAATTGGGGATGTGAGAGATTATACTGTATGTGCTTCTCAAACACACACACACACACACACACACACATACACACACCTTTAGCTAAAGGTTAAGTGACAACTGTGACAACCTGCTCTCTAGTACCATGCTGGTCCAAATGAATTATCTAGGTATTAAGGCGTAAACTTCACTTGGTGAATAAATAATACATGTTTATTATGAGTTAAACTCAGGTTTGTACTGCACCTATAACAATAGACATTGACTGTTTTACGAATACGCAATTCACAGTCTACCATGGCTGGGAAAATAAAAGATCCAGTGAATAAGAAATGAATCCAGAAATAAGCAAAGCTCAATAAGGAAATCTATTCTTCTCTGAATTACATCATAACTCTTGTAAAGAATCCATGTAAATGCTGCATTACAGAAAGTAAAAGAGAACTGAGATGTAAACATAAAAATAGGTGTAGTTTACTGTGAATACATGTCAAAACAGAACCATGAATAAATGTCTATTGAGCTGTAAATGCTTTTATTATCTACAACATTTCTTAGGAAGTGCCACTGTCTGGGACTCAACTATGCTCTTCCACAGGAAGTCCAAATCGCAAGGAGCAGGACTGTGTATTTACAGCTCAGCTCATGAATATAGCAGATGGTTAGGAATGATGGTGTACAAAGCCATAGAGTGTAAATGCTGATCAGAGTGCATGCAGGGATTCAGCAGATGTAGCTATTATTAAGAAAGAGTCAGAAGGTAACATATGCATGTGGGCACCTTGAGGCATCAGTGACCCAATACTTCATTGTCAAAGGTCCTCTGTGATTGTGTTAGTCCAGTAACTGTGTAAAACTGACTAGGTTATTGAAACTGTCTGTCTATAAACCTAAAAATGCCTGATTATTAAGATATTAAGTATGTCAATGTGAGACTACTATATCTGATATAAATGTAATTGGGACTCTTACACTGATAGGCCAATCTACAGCTGGAGGTTTGACAAACTGAGTTCAGATTACATAAGGCAATGCTCTTTTCTGAGTCCATCTATGGATGTGAAAGAACAATAAAATGCATGGCATACAGTAAATATTGATGCTTTTCTGGCTGGAGAAAACCTTTGAGTCATTGGACAATGATTGTTACATTCATTACAACGCATCTGTCATAAGTATTTTATTCATTAATGTTTTATTATTACTATTTTTAACTATAAATGTTATAAATATTAACATTTATTTACTTTTTAGACAGGGTTGCAAGAGAGCCGGTACCTATTACAAAGGTCTGCTGTCTACCCAGGTCTTATCTAAACTAGGCCAGTTTTAGTGTGCTTCATAAAAAAAAATCTAATCCAATTTTAGTGTGCTTCATAAAAAGAAAATCTAAAGCACATGAAATGCTGAATATGCAATCTGTATAACTAATAGGAAGACTGCTTATTAAACTGTTTAAAGCTGCAGACATCTGTATTTTATGGCTAAATAAGCAGCATGAAAACTGACAGCAGCATTTAGTTGTTCAAGAGGCTTAGAAGTTGCTGCAATTTTAACTCATGTCAGACAACATTAAAATCCTGATATATTCTGTTACATTTGTGGTTGTTAAACAATACCCAAACAAAGGAAAATATATCTGACTTTAAACAAGAAGCTTATTATGCACATTTTTGGGTTAAACTTGGTGACCTGGACAAAACGTGGGTACCACATAAAGTGTGCAGCATATGTGCTGAAAACCAGAGACAGTGAACTAAAGGTCAGAGAAAAATATAAGCTTTGGAGTACTAATGGTGTGGCGAGAGCCTCAAAACCATGTTAATGACTGCTTCTTCTACATGGTAATCATTACAGGCATAAACACAAATACAAAATATTCCATCCAGTACCTAAATCTCCCCTAAGCAATAAGACTCTTGCTCTTTTCAGTACTTCAGATGACAATGAATTCTGTCATTCCAATTTTTCAAAGGATCATGACGAAGAAGATTTTGTGGACTCAGAAGTTGATGCCAGAATGTGCCAACCATTCACTCAAGCTGAGTTCAATGACTTGTGTGAGATCTTGATCTGCCAAAGTCAGCATAAGAGTTACTGGGTTCGAGTCTAAAGGAAAAGAACCTGTTGACTTCTGGTACCACATTTATGTATCGTAACAAAGAAAAAGATCTTCTGAAATATTTCCAGATGGAGGAGCTTGTAAAGTGCATTGACGTCAAAGGACTAATTGAGTAAATTGAGTCAGTCCTTGCAAAATGGTGATTGTCGGCTGATTCTTAAATCTTTTAAATACTTTGAAATGTCTAGAATGTCAGTCTGTAAGGAATGTAAATACCCAATTAAACCAGAAACAAAGAAATCACACTGCAAATTAGACTTGCAATTTAATATATTCTTTCAATTAAATAAATTAGACTAACTTCTTCTATCACTCAGGTGGTGCAGAGGTATAATGCACTAACTCAGCATGGCAGGGACCTGGGTTAGAATCCAGACTGAAGACAGGTATAGTCCAGACTCTTTTTAATGTCTTCTTTGTTTGTGCCATGATGTACTTCTACAATACATGTAAAGATATACAACAAAAAGGTTCAGGTTCGAAATGTATCCCTTTGGAAACATCTTTGCCACAACTAAATTAATAAACGGTGAAAGAGACAACATGTTCCATAATTAAAGACTGGAACCAATGCTTTGTACCAAATACCAATGTATTTGCTTAAGGCAAGACTCACCATCTAGCGACCATTATATGCCAATAGCAGCAGTTTCTTTTCTGAAGACTCACCTGCCTTTTGAGGCGTTTTAATCAGCAGAGGTAAATTTAGCACGTAGGAAGTCACAACATTCAAATGACCACCTCTAGACATTTCTAGGTATATTCAGGTCAGAGTTCTAATGCTAAGGCTTAATTTGGACTTACTGCTGCATAGCCACTACACACTTGTTGTGCCCAGGAAAAAATTTACTGTGAGATTTCATACTAAAATAGAAAATTGCTTGACAGTTTTAATGTGAACTTTCACTGTTTGTCCTAAACGTTCATAGTCTACTATGAATTTGTGATGCTTCATGGTTCTACTGTCAAATTTTATAGTACAATTGTAAGCTAGGTTGACTATGAACTGACCATAAATTATTCCACAGTTCTGGATTGTTTTGGTAATTTGTAAATTGTCAAATTTCACATTACCCCACTTAGCAAAGACACATCTGAATGATATTGTTAATATAACAATATATCTTTTCCAGACGTCCGCAAAGAAACCAGAATGAAAGTTTTTGCGATGCCTTTTAGACATCTTATATTGACGTTCAAATTATGTCAACAACATACGTTTAAAATAATGTAAAAAAAGAATATGTTTTTTCAACGTCTTTGTAAACCATATACAAAGCCCAATACAATAAACAATAAAATATAAATAAGATAAAATAAAACATTTCTACAGGTCCTTGACAGATGTGCAGACAGTCAACATTTTATTTTTTTACGCCTAACACAATTTAATTCTATTTGTTTTGTTTATTTTATAGTTGTAAAAAATGTTGTCTGACCACAATAGAACACGAGGTCGTATGTTATGGTGAATAACATCACGGCTGGATATTAATACTATGAATACTATTTCTAATAACACACTCCCTTTCGTATTATATTGCTTAATTACACATTAACTTTATATTTAATTGCTGTGTGCATAGGAGCTGTATGCTGGCTGGGGAGAGATCTGCAGAGATGAACTGGCTGTTCCTACAGACTCTTCTCAGCGGAGTGAACAAATACTCCACAGGTTTTGGTCGCATCTGGCTGTCTATGGTCTTCATCTCTCGTGTTCTGGTTTTCGTAGTGGCTGCACAGCCAGTTTGGGGAGACGACTCAAAAGAGTTTGTGTGCAATACAGTTCAGCCAGGCTGCACCACCGTGTGCTATGACTACATCTTCCCCATCTCTCACACGCGTTTGTGGGCTCTGCAGCTCATCTTAGTGACCTGCCCTTCTCTCTTAGTGATGGGTCATTTCAAGTACCGTGAGCAGAAGAATCAAAGTTATGCTGCCATTCAGAATGGACAACACCTGTACGTTAACCCAGGCAAAAGGCGTGGAGGCCTGTGGTGGACATACATGCTTAGTCTAATATTCAAGGCTTCCATTGATGCTGGCTTCCTGGGCATCCTCTATTATATATATGAAGGATTTGACTTGCCCAAATTAACTAAATGCGATCTAGAACCCTGTCCAAATGTGGTGGACTGCTACATCTCCCGCCCAACAGAGAAGAAGATCTTTTGTTGGTTCATGGTTGTCACATCTAGCTTGTGCATCCTGTTGTGTATAGCTGAGATCATTTATCTGGTATGTAAACGAGGTTGCAATACATTCAGACAGTCTATGGTGTATGTTGAGAATCATGAAATGAAGACATTTTACCAGTCGAGATGTAATGGTAGAGTGGATCTCACAGCTTCAATCCACAGTCTTGACAATGTTAAAACACAGGAGTGTTCTACTGAGACGAGTTAGGATGCTCTGACCTTAACTGGGACTATCAACTGTAAACTGTTACTGAGCAATACATGCACATTTATTTATTTATTTTCAGGTATATGTATACCAAAAGAAATAAAAATGGCCCTATATACAAATAATACACAGCTGAAAGACAAAAAAAGTGGTGCATACTCTCGCGACACCTTCTGACAGAAAAGAGAATCGCAATCTAAAATGTTATCATTAAGTGTTTTAAATAAAATAAAAGCTACGTTAATAAGCATTTATGTATTATACATTACAGTGCTGTACTACTCCTCTGGTTGACTAAGCATAACCTGCCAAAAAACCTTTCCTTCTAAGCACACAAGATCCTGCACCAACTTTTAATGAACAAAATAATTGCAGATATACGCATTCTCTACGTTATTTTATGAATGACTTTGTATAATTATATTGTATTCTGTTGCAATTTATCACCATACAAGTACACTGATACACTGCTCACCAAAGAATAAGAGATATTTCATATTAATATATATATATATATATATATATATATATATATATACACTACCGTTCAAAAGTTT
>JAVSBV010018845.1:0-12179 GCA_033117975.1 Parotocinclus spilosoma | reverse complement strand
ATTTTACATTTTACATTTCCAGCATTTAGCAGACGCCCTTATCCAGAGCGACTTACGACTGATACTGTCTTACAATCCAAACAATTGCAGGTATATATATATATATATATATATATATATATATATATATATATATGATACACACAAGCATCAACTGGCTATGGAAAGATAATATATATAATTAAAATAATAATAATATATATAATATAATGAAAGTATAGATAATCTGTAATAATTAATGCCATCTAAAATACCTATATATTGTACATAATCTGAGGTGACATTGACAGATCGTTATAGACATTATTAGAATGACATCAAGTCAACATTCCCCATTTTGACTCTACATTTACTACATTCATACAATTTAAGTAAACCCATTAACAGTTATGGTACAGATTCTAACTGTATCACGTCATCCTGGTCTAGTGATGTGACAATTCCAAACCCAGCTCAGACCCCAGAGGAGCACTTGAGGTAAATCAGGTGGCATACACTTTCTGCTCAGGAACTGTACTGAGCATAAACATTCAATGGGTGTCAGGAAACCATCAAACTTGTAATCTGGTGATGTGAAATCAAACTTAATGGTGCCTGTGTACCATAGAACCTGGGATTAAATGCAGTATCCTAAAAACAACTCCATGACTGAAATAATTCACAAGACTTGTATGAGAAAACAAAGTTACTCAGTCAATAAAGTTTCCAATGTTGAGCATCTGTAGTTTGATCAAACCACCCCTGACATAAAAGAGGTCTGTAATTTATTCAGAGTACCTGACACCATAAAATCAACATAAGGGTTACTGCAATCAATATGTATGTCACCTGTTTACCGCCAGCATCGCCATGGGTGGGTTTCTGAGTCTCAGCTGGTGCCAAGTCTCTGAGTTATGGACTTTACAAGATCTCTGATTGTGTCCTGTGGTATTTGGCTCCAATTTATTAGGATTAGATCCTTCCCTTCCTGTAATGCCTTGTTGGATCATACTACTTTGTTTTTTACATTCCACAGGGGCGGCACGGGGGCTCGGTGGGTAGCATTACTGCCTCACAGCTAGAAGTTTCTGGGTTCAATCAGGGTGGAGCGGCCTGGGTGTGACAGGGTATGGCGGGGTATTCTGCTGAAAGAAGCCACTGATATTAGGGAATACCATGAAGGGGTGTACTTGGTCTGAAACAATGTGTGGGTAGTTCGTACTGTCAAAGTAAATGCACAAATTAAGGTCCCATATTTCCAAGCAAGATATTAAAGCAGAGCATTATCAGCGTTATTGAATTAACATGCCAGTGTTTTTTATGATATGATTGGTTGGTTTCTATTTCTAGGGAGTGGTGCTTTTTCTTACTTAATGTCACATAATTGGTGAATTTTTCATTAGATACATTTAGTTCGTCAGTTCCAGGACAACCAACAATAATGTCTATTTTATATAGACACAAGCATGAGGCTGGATACACATACACATAATGAAATGCATGCACAATAATGCATAAAAAGAATTAAATGAAGTATTATACAAGGATTAGGCCACTGATCCAACTCTTCCACAACTGTACTTGAATATCTGCACATAGTTTGAATCAACATATAAATGATTACATGTCCACCAAGAACTGTTTCTTACAATCACATATTGGTAGATCAAAATATGGTCTTTATGGAATTTAATGGAATTTATTTTCAGTCTAACTTCTTCTGTTATACCGCTGTGTTGGCTATTTATTATGCATAACATAATAAATCTAATTTTAGAGTCTATTCCTGGTTGGCATCACTTGATATGACTTGATATGATCAATCAGGGGTGCCCCTGACATTACAGAAAAGAGCCTTTTGTTTGTTTTATAACCTCTGGTCAGCATCAGGTGGCACAACAGACCCAAACTTTTTCCAGAGAAGTCTGGCACAACCGGAACTCTAACCGATAGACCTCACCAAATCATAAATGATATATGAACAAGAGCTTAGTACATAGATTACATGTTTCCAATGCTGAGCCACCCTGTTTTATATCATGACTTATTTCGGGTGAGGTCTATATGTTTTTGTGTTCAGCAAAGATAATTATTTGCCAATTAGTTGTACAGTCAACATGGTTGATAGTCAGTCAATACTCTTAACAGATTGAGGACCAATCTTTCTGCGGCCCTCATGCATGTCATTTGCCTTTTTTGGGGCATGTTAACTAAATGTTCAGAAACATCTGATTTATTTATACACTGCTAATAATCTTTCATTGTGTGAGATCTCATTTTGAAGAATTTTTGAGCAGTATATTTTTTTACATGTCTTTGTCAGTTTAAGCAAAGTGGGAAACAGTAGATAACGCCAATTTACAAGTCTCAGTCCTACTATCAAACTCACTATGGTCATGAAGTTACACCAAACAGCGCAATAAGCAGATCTATTAGAGCTGTGTAACAAACAATCATATTTAAACAAGAATACTTTTTATACAATGCATTAAGCTTACTGTATGTCACAATGTCAACACTAGCATTTACATTCAGATTTTCAGAAGAAATTTACAAATTAAAATTCATTAATTTTAACTGCAGACACCCTTATCCAGTGTCTTATCAGTTGAGCAGAACAGTTGAAGGTTAAGCCGTAAGCAGTAAGCAGCCATCACCCTGTTTTAACTTATTTGACTGGCAGTAGAGGGATAAGCTATAGCATTGCCAAAACTTGTTTTATTAGTGGCAGCTGCTTCCCAGTTTAGTATGTCAGGAGACCTGTCACTGAACCCAGCATCAGCTTGAGTGACAACTACAGAGGGGAAGTAAGAGCTAGAGAGAAGAAGAGAGTGAGAGATAATCACAGTGCAATATAACCAGAATAGCAAATTGCCTCTATAATTTTTATCTTTATCCACAGAGAGGTATAAACCTGATATGGGACCATGGGTTTTGGCATATAATTACCAACTTCCTGGTTTTAAAATGGTAAGGGCGATATTGAAAACCAGTTATGTTTTTCTCTTAAAGGAAATCTTCAAAAAATAATTTGTCCAATCTTATACCATTACTGCCTGTGATGTATTGTAGGCATTGTGCCGAGAAAAGTGCTTCAGGTATCACAAATACAGTATAAACACCCCTGCCCTCATGTTATTACATTACCTGCTGTAATACATTTGTATCTTGGGTTACATATACACATAAATAATACACAATAAATTAATTATATCAGTATCTGTTTCTACTCTAAAAAATACAGGAAGCTTTTATGAGACAATACTACAATTGGCCCATTAAAACTACAGCTGTCATTATGCAGATGATTTCACAATTAATATAAAAATGTTTGGTTATTATGTATTATTTTACATAAAATAAATAAATAAATATGCAATTTTTGTTACATGCAGATATATAAAGGATTATGTGTTTTCTCATAAAACACTTTGTCTTGCCACAAGAGGGCATAAAAGTGATTTCCCTGCTGTCCTATAAAAAGTCTCTGAGGGTTTACTTTTTAGTAGTATACCTCTTGGTGAGAGATCGTTAACTGTTAGACATGCTTCTGTGCACTTAAAAACATTTCTTTTGCCTAGTTGACAGACTTTGAAAGCGGGCGCATCACTGGACTGAGAAAAGCAGAAATGTCATTTTGAATAACTGCACACCATATAGCTATTCTGACCTAGCAGTTAGGAGGTGTTGGGAGCAATGGTTCTGTGAGGGTTCACACAAAAATGTACTAGTAATTTTAAATGGATTCCAACAACTCCTTTTTGGTCAGTTATTTTCTTTTGCCAATGAGTGTACATTTTAGCAGCATATCTGCTGGTATTGACCTATAACTCATAGTGACACATTGGTTATTGAACATATTGAACTGGTGGCTGTTTTTAAAAGCTGTTTTTTCACCACTACAAGTTTATGAACTGGAAGATGTGTTTCTCTGCTCTGACATGGCTTCAGCCAAGGTCTGATTCATGTATTAAAACTCACTACTGGATGAGTGAATGGGTGACAGATAGCCAACAGCTCCACCTCAGGCCATTTGTGTGCCAATTTATATCAATCAATGTTTTATAATAAAGCATTTAATTTCATCATGACATACATATTTAGTACAGCATTAAATAGCAATGCAGTTATTAGGTCTTTCTGTAAATGTGTTTTTATGCTTGTGTGGCTGTTACACAAACAGTAGTTGGTGAGTGCTTGATTAATCAATCACAGTTTATGCTGGGAAAGATATGTGAACACCTGTAATTATTTGGTATATAAATAGTTTTTTTTCTCAGTAAAATTTTGTGTAGTTTTATTATCATACTTTTACAATACTACACACGATTTTCAGAATATATTGCATGAAGAGCAATGAAACAAATTACAATAGAAAATACTTTTACCTCCAGATGTTGCAGCCAATGTTGACATGTTTTTTTAATTAAATTAATATTCATGGATATTGTTACGAGATGTGGTGGTGTTGGCAGTAGGACCCAAGGATGCGGGATAGACGGAATCCCACAACGTATAATAATAGGGAAATAAAATAGAAAAACTAAAACGGGATTAAGAGTGGAGCGAAAGGCTCCTGAACACAAAAAAAACAAAAGAATGAAATGGCGCGCCGCTTGTGTTGCGTCCCAACTGGGACCAATGAGCAAACTGATCATGAGGGGGCGCCGAAGCGCCAACGGGGCAGGTTCTCAGAGAGCACGAGGCATGCAGCGAGCTTGATTTGAGACGTCTCCCTAGTGGCCAGGCACGGAGGTAGTCCGAACGCCAGAGGGCAAGCATGAGCTCGGGCATGCATGAATCATGAAAGACACCGAAGTGTCAAAAGATGAGCATTTGAGTGCGGGGTGCGCTTGTAGCGCGAATGCGCAAAAGACGCAAAAGGCGTTGAAACGGCAGAAAATGAGTATAAACTCGGGCACGCGAATGCAAACAGATCGCGAAAGGCGCCACAGCACCACGGGGTGAGCGGGAGCTCGGGGCGCACATGTGGCGCGAGTAAGCCGAGCTGGGGCGTGTCCCATTCAGGACGAGCAGCTGGCTGGAGTGAGGCTCGTGGGGAGCGGACGGCGAAAGAGCATGAGCTTAAGCGTGCGAGGAGCGCACAAGTACGGGACGGGACGGGAGACCCTCAAAGTGCCCCAAGACACTAAATACCTTGGGGGTTCCCCCCGTACGCGTCCATCTATGGACATGACCTACTATCCCTAAAGGTGCGAATAAGTGCACGAGCGCGCCAGTGGTCGGGCACGCATACCGAATGAAGATGACCTGGCACCGAACAACGCTAGAACTCGCACCTAAATAGCAGGAGAAGCAGCTGTTCATAATCAGGTCGTAATTTGGACCCTAGATATAAACCGCCTCATCAATTGCTCTGTAATGGTGACTGGTGAGGACGGCCAAACGCTCCAGCGCAAAAGGTAGGAACCCTAACAGATATTGACTTACTTTGAATTATGTGCATAAGTAAACAACTACATTATGGTCTTTGTTGCGCACTGACATTTATAGTATAGGGGGATTCTCAGATGCATCTGTATTCTGAATCAATTCACAAATGTCAAACGACTATTAAATGTCAATTAATAGTCAATGTCAATTATGATGAACAAATGCAAAAAATGCAGAAATGTTGAAGTGCTGAATTTCTGTCACATGCACATAACAGAGACTCAGCAGAGATGAACAAGTAATGTCAAAGCTTCCACCCAATTCTGAAAGAGGGAAGCACATTATCTATTGAAACTTTAACTGCCATGGCTTTGCATCTTTATTCATTCGCTGAGAATCAGGGAGGTTTCCATGCACTTTGGAGCCTAAATATTTCAATGTATTTAATGTGAAAAACAAACGAATGGATTTAAAAATACTGTGAGAATGTTTTTAAAAGTCTGATGTCCTCTAACACCTAAAGGCAAACCACAGTTTTTAGTCCACTACGTAGATTCCTTTTGAGAATCTTTCAAATCCGTCGAAAGCACACACCTAACATAAACAGCCAGTAAATTAACAACAGCATAGTCAGTCACACAGGCTGCAAAATAAACAAAATGGTTTCTTAAGAACTGTAATGGTATTTTCGTTTTCATTACTTTGGAGTGCACTAATTTGCATAGAACTACGATATGTATAATGAACAGGAAATATCCCAGCTACATTTACAAATAAATATATCATAATTAACTTATTAAATTATTGTTTCTATTAATTTGGTCAGATAGGCTACCTGTGGGTTTACTCCCTCTGAACTGTTACATTCATCTTTACCTGTGAATTACAATAATATTAAACATGATTGATTTTATTAAATCATCAAGACGGGTAAATGACTGACCACCTTAAACAAACGATTGAGACGATGTGAGCGGTACCCAAAAGGAATCGCTGTTCCTGATTTTTTTTATGTTATACACATCAAATGTATTGTATTATAATAACTGTATTATTTTTCTGATTGTTATTTTGATGAATTGATGTTATTCTGACATCAAATTGGAAATTTGTCAGCAACAGTGAAATCACTTGTGAATCATTTAAGGCCTACATTACTGACAAAAGGTTCACCACACCACAAACTACAATTAGACAAAAAACAAACACATGGAGTCACTGTGAGAAAAAAGAAATCCTGTATATAAAAAAAGATGCATCAAGATGCATTGGTAATGCATTTATAATATACAGTCAAATCCGCTTAATTGGACCACCGGTCAATGGGACCAGCTGCTTATATTTTGGACCAAAATTCTGCTTAGTCTGACCAAAGAACATGTATAACAAATAAGAAGCGAATAAGAAAAAGAAGCCACAAGTCGCCACCTAGCGGATGCAAAGCGGATCAGCGATTTATGGGAGGATTTTTGGGATCCCCGGGAGAATTTATGCTTTTATCAAAGGTCAGGAAATCCGAAAAGTTGTGTTGACAAGAGCAAAACCAGCAGGAGGTGAACACGCCCACCACTTTCTTGATTTTCTTCAAGCGCAGTCCATCAAGAGAACGCGTCAGATCACACTGGATAAGTTTTCCAAACGCAGCCCGATTAACCGGAATCGACTGTAATTTCAAACAAGTTTCCAAACATTCAGCTTTTCAGAGATGTTGAGTTGTAAACTGCTGATTATTAACCCAGTAACATAAGCACAGTTACCATTTTACAATTAAATATAACACTAAATCCTTGAGAATGTAATGTTATACGTATATTGTTTTATTTCTACTTTTAAAAACGGCCTTTAAAAAGTGGTTGCTACATCATTCAAGTGTGGCTCTAGTCCAAGTCTTTAATGTGGTGGCGGTCAGAGGAAGGCCACTACTCAACAGCACCCTATAACTCACCCAGTGGGTTGATTTCCAGATAGGTAAAGTACAAGTCCTCATACAGGTTAAACAAACCGACCAGGAAACTCGTCAGGACCCTGTATGTGTACACACAGACACACAATAATAAACACATTACTATATTATTGATATTGTTATATTCACAGCTTCTGTGGCTGAGAGTTTAGAATCAGCTTGTGGAAACAGAAGTTCCTGAGGACCAACACTGTGCTGGGCTTGCAGCACAATAAACTGGTGTCCAATTTAGTGATGAATTTTGCCTGTTCCCAAAGAATGTGGAAAAACACAGACCAGGAAGAGCTGGATCGAAACTGAAACTTAGGTTCAAGTCCAGCAGTGCTATCAGATACACATGATGTATCAGACAAAGGCGAGGTCAGTTGTGGAAAATCATCCCCCTGGCTACAATTACCCCCTGAACACGAGTCCATTATATGGACTCATTCTTAATCGTTCACATTTTATAATCAGTCAAATGTTTGTGAAAGAGATGTGGTGAAATCATTTACACCGCTCACAAAAATGAGGGGATATAAGAAGAATTTTGATTTTATTTCAATTATTAAACAAGATAATCGGAAAAGCAAATGAAAACAAAGAAAGTTGTTTGATTACGCAAATGAGTTGAAAACTCAGTCATGGTGATTAAAGAGTAAGTGATATATTCATGGGGTGAACAGAAGCATGTCAAACTGGACGACAGTGCCCCTACATTGACTGTTCAGCATGGTCACACAAGAGTGCCAAAATACACTGACAGTGATGGAGCATGGACAGGATCAGATTCAAGTCCAGGATCAAGTCCAGCAATTCATGTGGGATTCTCTTTGGGGATGTTTCAAAATAAATACAAACATCCCCTTTTTGTTATTTTTGAAGAATATTAACACTATAATGGAAATTTAAGCAAAGTAAAAGCAGTCATTCAATTTTCAGTGTGTTTAGACAAAACAAGTATCGGAGGTTCCACTACGTTAAAAATCTCATCTGTTTTTTCATATGACCAAATAATACTTTTTGTGAACAGGAATTAAAATGTGTATCATGTGTTTATTGGGTTTAAAGGTTAGACTGCAATAAATTCATCTTTCATATATTTAAGGAAGGTTTCGTTTGTCTCATCTTTCTAGCTTTTCTGGTTTCTTTAAAAAAAAGATTAGATAACAGAATGGATTTTTAAAAAACTCAGCCAGTCTCTTCTAGTGTACAAAGTGACAGTGAGGGCCTGGAGTGGAGGAGTGAATTAATTCCACACCACCAGTTTTACACAATAGTGCTTTAGACTGTAGTGTGTATGCAGTTCCAGAGCAGCATTTTGTTGCTGTTGGTCCATTTACTCCTGACTGAGCCCCTTTTAGATAACAGACGACTGAGAGCAGAGGAGAGGGCAGAGAGAGAGAGAGGGAGAGAGAGACAGAGAGGTAGAGAGAGCTCTGATAAGAGTGGCAAGAGGTAAAAGAGCTGGACCATCACCCAGTCAATCTCAATGTTAGCCAAGACAATGTGTCCCAGCCAGTAACTGTCTGATCTACGTAAGAGACAGCGGATACGTGATCAGACTGATGCCAAGGTAAGAGAGGAAAAAAGAAAGAGCAAGAGTGTATGACAAATGGAAGGGAGTATTTAATTTGGCTAATGGATCCCCCTCCCACTCCGACTAATGTCAGAGCCTATGCAGGGTGTATCTCCTCATCTCTTGCATTCTCCTTCACCCATTCTCCACCCTCCCCTGTTTTTCCCCTTAGTCACTCCGTACACTTTCAGAGCCAACAATCTTCCCTCATGAGATATATGATGGCAATATTCCCTGCCACCATGAGATGAAAAAAGGGCTGCTTAGTGAATTGGACCATTATTTGGGACAAAATGAGAACATTTGTAGTATTAAGCTGAAGCTGTTCCCATGGATTGGTGTTGACAATTCCAAGTTCACCCATGTCACACCACAGCCAATGCTCTGTGAGGCCAAAATCTGTTTTCAAGGATTGCAGAGGAGAACAGCAACCAGATTTTTTGGTAGGACATGGCAACAATAATTGCAATCGAATGGAAAGTAAGGTGCTTCAATTCACCTAAAGGCAGAGAAATCCTACTTCGAGACATAACTGGAAGAGACTTATACCTTGTTTCTACAAACATCTCACTTCCTCTGTTTTGTGTAGCTCATTTTACACTCACTCTTTTTTGTCCGCAGGGGCATGACTGAGGAGTTTCTGTTTGACCGAATCAGGGTTGAGCTTCTCATCCACACCGACCAGCAGCTTCTGAGCTTTTGAGTCCACGTCGCCCACGTCCACGCCTCCCTCGTGATGGAAGAGCACGTAATCACCCTCCCGTGCCGCATAGATACAAACGTAAAACTCTTCCTCCTGGTGGGACACAGATTGTTTGGATTATTTAATGTCTGTATCAGCATCAGTGGCCATTTAAGAAACATAAGCATATTTACATCTATACACAAGGTTATCTCAAGACTAGTCATATTTAAACATTCCAGTTAATGTCAATTAAGCATAATCAATAAACCTAATGCACATATTTCAACTATTAGAGGAAACCAACGCAGACACAGGGAGGACATGGAGACTCCATACAGGAAGCACCAAGGCAACTCCACCCTGGGATTGAACCCAGGCCCTTCTTGCTGTGAGGTGGCAGTGGTGCTCACCAAGCCACTGTGAGGCCCAGTGGGACACAGGACAGAAAAGCGGTGCTAATATAAAAATCTGATAAAAACAGATTTGCCAGATTTGAGATATTTCTAGAAAGCTCTTTATGGAGGGCTACAGTGGATAGGAAACTTTATATAAATGTTAAAAGCTCTTTATGGAGGGCTACAGTGGATAGGAAACTTTATATAAATGTTAAAACCTTTCGCGGACCAAGATATAATTGGCTCAATTTCCTTAGGTTGTGTTGAAACCATGCTAACTGCTGAGCCACTGTGTTGCCCGCATACTTTGTGTTGACTTCTGTTCAACAAAACATTTGACCAGTGAGGTCCACACATTTGCAAAAGAACGTACTCTCATTAATGTCTCATTAATGATCCCTTTCAGTGTTTTGCAGTGTTGCAGTGCTTTTCTTTACATACAAGACACACAAACTGCTTCAAATGGAACTTAATTTCCATCCTACTATTATATACAGAAGCTAATTATAAAAAAAAATGCAGAACTTCTTCCTTCATGAGAAATGTGACTTTACCTGCTTATGAGCCACAAACGGCTCTATGAGGAAGTTCTTCAGAATGCCTTTTGCCTTTCCTACCTGAGAAAGAGTAAAATGGATTAGTCATCAACTACTGAGAACATTATCTCAGGTTATATATTGTCTATTACAGTCAAACCCTGCTATCATAATGAACCTTGGTCTGGAAAATGGTTCAGATGATGAATATTTGAATAGCAGGAGCCCATTTGCATGATTTCTTATTTTTTATATTCCTTTAAATTCCTTTACTTTCTATTAAGTCTGTGTTCTTGATTGCGCTGCTTGTTAATTAACTGTTTATGTGACACTGTTTGTACTCCTCATGACCATGTTCATTTATCTCATACCTCAAATTGGTGACATGTCGATTAATCAGCACTGGCCGATATGAAATAAAAAACAAAACCAAAAACAACAAATGAAAACTTATAGACTGGGACTACTGAGTGACAACAAACCAAAGAAATGCAGAGAAAATGATCAGCCAGGGTGGGGCCATTTATGAAAATATGAAGACTGTTTCCAGAATTACAACTTGCTGTTCTTAACTGGAATTGGGATTAAAACAAAAAAGATGCTGCTACCATGTGCACTACTGTAAGATTGTTTATTGGTGCAAATATTTGACCATTTTGCCCCCAAAAGATGTAGCCGTCTGGTAGTAAATATGGTTAAGTACAACAAAACTTTATTAAGTAAAAAACAAAAAAAACGAAATGAGAAAACTTTATTTAAATTCAGCAATTCTGTTTCTCATTTATTATTATTAGTTTAATCCGAATGTTAAAAAATTACATTGTCATTATATATCTGACATCGGTCACATTGTGATCTAAACATCGGCATCAGCCATTAAAGAGCCCATATTGGTGAAACCCTACTCAATATGTACTACTAACTTAGACCAAATTGTTGGATCATAATTGATTACAAGGGTTTGGATAGTAAGGGATTAGGAAAGAGGTTCGGTCAGTGAGGATTCAGGTCTAGCAGTCGCTGCAACTTGGATTCAAATACACACAGACCTACACAATCACAAATATTTCTGACAGTGTTTGACCATCTAACTGTTGCTGCAAGCATCACAAAAGAAATGTTCAACAACAGTTTAAATGTATAAATTTCAGATTGTGGTAAGATTTCAAATAGTGAGGGTTTAGAGAAGGGGATAACAAGCATTCAGATAATGAGTTCAGCCTGTGGTAATGCCAAGAGAGTTTGATATTTATTTATTCTTTCAATTTTTTTTCAACACACAGTCCATATAAGACTTTTAGATTGGATTTTTAGGTAGTAGTATTAGTCTGGATAAAGAGTTTTGTAGCATGGGTTGAAATAATGAGAATTAGGCCCAGATGCACACATCACAACTGTCCACACATTTTCTTACAGGATTTTCTTACATCTAGCATTTATATAGTAGCACTTGTTGGCCAGCAAATATTTAAACAGCCAGACATCAGAAATAAGAAATGACACTCAGTATGCAAAGCGGATTCCAAATAAGTTGGGACACTAAACAAATTGTGAGAAAAAACTGAATGCAATGATGTGGAGATGGCAAATGCCAATATTTTATTCGTAATAGAACATGGATGACAGATCAAAAGTTTAATCTGAGTAAATGTAACATTTTAAAGGAAAA
>JAVSBV010018824.1:0-12180 GCA_033117975.1 Parotocinclus spilosoma | reverse complement strand
TTACATAGCACGTCCCGTCTTCTAACATAGGGCATGTTCGTTTAATCGGGCCAGCCGGTTATTAGGACCAAAACGATTGCATCCAGATGTGGTCCCATTAACCGTATATCAGAAAAATTACATTTAACAATTACTCTCGCTTTGCCTCGTTAGGTTTCCTAACTGTCCCCTTATTAAACCTTATTAAAATACGACACAGAGTAAGGATACTCCACTAAAAGCCAGGCCACTCCTCTAGCAGAACCAGTCGAACCATCAGCGTTAGGTCATTATATCAATATCATTATATATATATATATATATATATATATATGGCACCTGCTCTACAGACAGCAAACGCCGACAAACGACACGTTGGAGAAAACCAGACAGAAAATAAGGAGGTGATGGAAGAGACGAAGCTGCTGATGCTGTATAACCGTCCCGTAACATTTCTAATCCCTAACCAGCCAGAAGATCAGTCCCTTTGTTTTGGTTGACGGGACCATCTTCAGTCGAGCCGTGACTCCAGCAAAAGCCCAAAACATCTGATTTCACTTCTCCTTCCTATGGAGCTTAAACCCAAATCCACATTTAATGAAGCTCAGCTTATCAGAAGGTTCAGGCTCCTCATTAAAAGCATTATTTCGAATTAAATCTTAGGATTAACAGTATTCCATACAGCCATTAACACTACGGGTGCCCGTTTTAGTTTTAAAGGTGACCAATTAAACAAAAACTGATTTTTAAACGTTTTTTTCCCCCTCTAATCTCACCGGCCCTTGTGCTGTGTCGTAACAGTGACGTGTAATTACAATGAAAACGGGCGTAATCGGTACAAACGTGTACGGAACACCGATATGGTTGTCTTTGTGGGGTTCACAAACTTTCCCCCCGTGTCTAAGTGCTGTTAAATAAACCCAGAGCGCAGTCATGCTAACAACAAACAGCACTCGTGCTAAAATTAGCATGTAGCTTTGACGACAATTCGTTAAAAGCTGGCGCGAAAAACGAACATTTAAACCCCGAGGTGTTACAACGTGGTCGCTTTTAATCTCTGGAGTCCATGTTTGTATAAACAATCGCGCCGTTTGTAAGAAATTATATGTTATTTAGCTTTAGCTGCACAGCGGCCTTCTTACTTCCGTCAAGCGAAAGCTCCGGCTCGTTCCAAATGTCACTCACCCCCAAGACGTAGTGCACTACACCGAGCGCGCAGGTGTTACCAGTGGGCCCTACGTAGTGCACGAATGAAGGGGGCTTGGACGGATTTGGTATACGACCAAGCTGTAATCGTAGAACAGAGGCGAAAACGTAGAGCTTGAACAAAAACGTGTACATCGACTTACAGAGCGGGTTAAATTATTACTCTCTATGCGCCGAGCTAAACTACTCTGGTGATTTATTGTGAGATTTGAGACACGACCCTTCGAGCGTCTAACATTAATCAAAGTGCGTTAGCTTAGCCCGACAGCAAATCAGAATGAACACGAAAACAATCGAAGCCATACCGGTTGTTTTTAGGTGTCCTTCCCTCTCTCAGCTCGTCACTTCTGTGTTACTCAGCCTGGAAGATTTAATCACAATAAAATGATCAGATTTAATAAAAGAGTTTGTCCGATAGCACAGTGCCAGAGCGCCGTTATCTGGTCCCTGCTTCCGCTCGCTGAGGATTGTAGGGAAAACAGAGTGACAAGATAAAAGTCCCTGCAAATCACGGCGAGCGAGCTATGCTAACGTTTACAAAAAAAATACACGATGTAAAATTGTAAAGCCACGCAATATATTATTATAATAATAAAGTTTTTAAATATATAAAAAAAGCACTCAGTAACTGACCCGAGATGACGAATTAAACCAAGATCCTCCTAATGGGTCAGTCTGAACGTTCTGAACGATCAAATCACTGCTAAATCTAGCAAAGTAAAATGAAAATTAAATACCGCATTACGTTTACATTTAGTCATTAATCCGGCAGATAACTTATTAGCAACATCAAATACAGCAGTGTTATAATGTGCTTATTTATTAAATAAGCACGTTTTGGTGTGCAATAAAAATACAATCCAAATTGATCTGATCTACCATCGTCATGTTTCTTGTTTTAATATTTGAAAGTTTGTTTGTTTTAACATTTAGAATTAGTATCTATTCATGACAGGACCGTGGTTATTCAAGCACAAGGTTATGTCGATACTAGTTAGTCCTATCGCGCCATTTTAGCATCATCAATTAACCTAAAGCATGTCTTTGGACGGTGCGGGTACAACTCTATGCCTATGTTATTACGGTTAAAATATAAATATCATTTTATTAGTCATAACTTAGACTGTACAGGAGGTATTGCTTTGTATTTGTTTAGTTTTAACATTGTAATCCAGCTTTTCCCTAATCAGGGTCTCCACTATTCTCCAGTGGGCAAAGGGGATCTGGTGTTGCTGAGAGATGAACCCCGGACTGGTTTAGACTGTCCCCATCTCCTTAAAACATTACCAATGATGCTTGCATGCAGTGTAAGATTGCGGTGTTGCGCACAGTTCTGTACCGAGTCCTGTCCCCCCTGTGGACTGTGGTAGCCTAGCGGTTAAGGCACTGGACTCTGGATCTTCAAATCCCACCTCTGCCAAGCTGCCACAGTTGGGTCCTTAAGCAAGACCCTTAACCCACAATTGCTTGAAATGTAAGACTGTATAAGTTGTAAGTCGCTCTGGATAAGGGCGTCTGCTAAATAACGTAAATGTAAATATGTAAATGTTCCCAATTAAATCAACCAGGTCTGAACGGTATAATAAAAGGTGTGTTTAACAGTTTGACTCCTAAAAAAAGTCCCATCGCTCAGGCTATTTAAATTTCTTAGTCATTAGAGGCCTATCTAAAGTATCACGAAACATTTTAGTGTAAATACATTTGATAATTGATGTTTTCTGATCATTATCTTACTCTACGGAAGTCGATGCCAATGTTAGAACGCCCAAGGTGCTAATGACGATCAAATGAAAATAAACACAGCTGTCATTAATTAGCTAATATCAAAGTCTTAATTATCTTTTCAGAAGAGTGACGGCTGTTCAAAATAAACAAATAAACTCATTCCCAGGCTTATGCAGTTCAGCTCTACAGTGTTCTTATTAAATATTGTTAGCTGTATGGAACACGGTGGTCTAACTTTTACAACTCATACCAGATCCCTGCTAAAAAAAAAAAGAAACAGAAAAGATCAGTTCGTGTTAGATTCTAGATGTTAGGTAATCAGACAGATTTCACCAAGTCCATGTTCAGTACTGGCTCAAGATGCTTAAATGTGCTTAGTGTTGGTGTCATGCTTTTTTGCAGTTCCTTGGTGAAAAGCAGAATTTGTGGAAACTATTGGAAAACGTTTAAATTTAGCATATACTTTTGTAATGTGTAGAATTAGTGTGTATTAATGTTGTGTTTGTGTGCTGGTTTGCTTCCCATCTGTATGTTCAGTAATTGTAGCATTACTAGTTATAATAACAATATAAATAATGTATTATTATTATTACTCTTATTAAAGATGATTGTCATTAATAATATTATAATTATAAAATTTTATTGTATTTTCAATTCCAAAAATGTTTGTGCTAATTATTATTATTACTATATTTATAAAATAATTATAATGATGATGATGATAATGCTTATTATTAATATTGTAACATAATACAGTATTATATTCTAAATTAAAACGATAATTATGTTTAAGAATAAATAACATAAGAATGACATAATAATACTATAATAAATAACAATACAAATAATTTAGATAATACTTTTATTTTTGTTGTTGTTATTATTATTATTATTATTATTATTATTATTATTATTATTATTATTATTATTATTATTATTATTAATTATATGAATCTACCTAAAAATAATAATCATGAATATGTCACTTGCTTTTCAATTACATTTGCTTTACTTTTGCATTTACTTTCATTTGCTTGTCTGATGATCTTGTTTAAAGGAATATTCATTTTTGTGAAATAATAAAATATACAAGTACGTGTAACATGAAGTAATTTAAAGTTTGGTATTTAACTGCAGGAAATAAGCTTTCTTAAGTTGTTAAGTATATTAGTCTGGTAACAGCAGATCTAATTGGGCGCTAGAATCAGACATATGGTGATTAATAAACTACATGACTCCTGTTTATTTAAATCGCCGTTGATCCTTCTGTTCGTTGATCTTCATGAATAAAATAATCAGACCGAGTGCTTTTAAATATAGAAGCTGTTTTTAAATCTGAAAGCTGCAAACAAGCTAAATGAAAAGCAGCATCTGGAGCTCCCACGTAACAAATGTTCATCTGAGTAGACCATGGCGATCAGAGCGAGGAAAGCTCTACCTAAATCATGAAATAAAAACACAAAGTGGCCAGATGCTCAGCATTTCCAAAAGCAGCATCCAAAATCTCATTTAATTTGAATATTTACTCCATAAACAATAATAAAAACTCAGCATGTTACTGTTACATCACAAATATTTCAAACCTCTGCAACTGATACAACAGAAAACCAAAACATACTCCAATAACTTACATGGAAAATGTAAAAAACAGTAATTCATTCACAAATTAGAGTTATCTCTTCGTTTTTTTTTTTTTAAAACCTCTTTGTGTTTTCCACAACAACACAAAAAACTTTCACTTAACAAGCTCAGATTCCTCGTACAAACTCCCCAAAAGAGCCGTTTGAGTTGTTAGGTTACTCGAGATTTTGGTTTTTAAAACCAGAAACGTTCGTTATGAAACATCCTGCAGAGGCACAAAAAGGGACCCACACACACACACACGCACGCACGCACACACACACACACACACTCAAAGACTTCACACCACTTTCTAATAAAATAGAAACAAAATATCTTACAAATCAGCACAGAGAAAAATAAACAGGATTCTGT
This sequence comes from Parotocinclus spilosoma, assembly GCA_033117975.1. Classification (NCBI taxonomy): domain Eukaryota; kingdom Metazoa; phylum Chordata; class Actinopteri; order Siluriformes; family Loricariidae; genus Parotocinclus; species Parotocinclus spilosoma. Next base: position 7,275 of record JAVSBV010018824.1, on the reverse strand, counting down.
GATGATGTGAGGAATCGCTCTGAAATCGACTCCAAACGATTCATATTCATATTAATATTAATAATAATAAAAAGAACATAAAGCTCAGCAACATCAGAACCTCATAAACCATCCGATGATGAAACAATCCAACTAACATAAACATTCACCTAGAGAGGGTTACGCTCCGGAGTGTGATCGGGATTAAGATCGGAACAAAGATTAGGATTCATTTGCTGTTTTTAATCTGTGACTTGTGGTGGGATTAGGATCAGGTTTGTGATCAGGACTGGAAATGGAATTGGGATTAGGACTGGGAGTATTTATTTGCCGTAGCTCTCTTTAGTGCAGGTGGAGTTTAAATTGAGATTAGGATTGAGGTTTGGAACAGGATTGAGATCGGGATTGGGATATGGGTTGAGATTTGAATTTATTTGCTTTAGCTCTGCCTAGTTTATGTGGGATTGCCAATGAGTATGGCGTTGGGATTAGGATTAGGATTATTATTACAATTGGGATTTACATTTGTTTGCTGTAGCTCTCTGTATTTTATGTGGGATTACCAGATCAGGTTTGGAATCAAGATTTAGAACATGACTGGGATTAGGTTTAATTCCTGTAGCTCTCTGTAGTTTCTGACAGATTACCAATGAGATTAGGATCAGGCTTGCATTTATGATCAGAATTAGGGCTGATTTGCTGTAGCTCTATCTGTACTGCTCACAAAAATTAGGGGATGGTTCATCAATTTTTTGTGAGCGGTGCAGTTTGTGTTTGATTTCCAGTGAGATTAAGGACAGGTTTGGGATCAGAATTACGATCAGGGTTGGATTATTTAGAATTATGTTTGGCATTAGGATTAGAATTGGGATTAATTTGCTGTAGCTATCTGTATTTTCTGTGGGATTAGGGTTTCCAGTCAGATTAGGATTGCAGTCAGGATTAGGATTAGGATTTCTTTACTGTATATCTTTCTGTAGCTTCACTGGCTTTGCTCAGCACCAGTAAGACAAAGCAGAAGCTCGGTTACATTCAGCTGAACGTGGAGCAGAAGGCAGAAACGTGAAGTTGAGGACGTGAGAGCAGATTCCCCCTCACCAGAACATCCTGATCCATAAAATATAAACCACGAGCAAATACGGAGCAACCAAACGAGGACATGAGGAACAAACCCAAGGCTTTAAGGCATTTCTCTCGTTACTGTTCCTTCGTCGAATCACACAGTTACACATCTTTAAAATCACATTCGGTACAGAATATCATAATGTTTCTTTGTTTATCAAACCTTATAGCGTAATAGTTCCTCTGAGCATAGCAATTATGATTTTATACTTGTAGGTCTCTTATTAAGTTTTTTATCTGTGGGTTTTTAAGTTGAATCAATCACCAAGTATGACAGAAAAGACAAATAAATGTGCTCCAGTATAACCAGAGCATTAACCAGATTAATTAGGTTCAAATCAAAGTGTTTAAAATAGTACGTTTTTAGGCCCTGTTAGCCCTGCTAGCTGACAACCCGTTAGCCAAGCGCTAATGGAAATGACAAAGAACAGTATTATAACTGTATTAATGAGTTACACAAATGTTTATTATTATTGTTTCATTTTAAGAGGTCTAATGTTTATATACTGATAAGAACATAATGAGTGAAGATCTGCTCTGGCCTGACCTCACAAGCTACCTGCTAACTGCTAATGTAAACAAAGGCTTCTTTTCACACTGCACGCATATCAAATCTGATTTGTTTCGGATGTTTTGAAATGGCCAAAAGTTTAGCAATTTTATTTTGCTTGAGTATATGAAAGAAATATAATTCTTGAAGATCTTGTTGCGAATTTGACGCTTAAGAGATTTTTATTTTGAAAGTCCACCTGTTACACTAACGAAGCATTTAGCCAGTATGAGTAAAAAAGATGTTAAATTAGTGCGAATTAAAGTACAAGGAATAAGTGATGGTTTAATAATATAAATTGTTCAGAGGAGCTATAATGCCATATGTATTTGACAAAACACTTCATTATTATAAACTAAATGAACCAAATGCAGCAGATTTTTAAGCAAACGTTCATGTGCAGGTTTGTCCAGTAAACATTATATATATATAAAAAAAGGATATTTTTATTCATAGATTTAGATGTATAGATTTTATTTGTACTTAATTATCGTGTTCGTCACGTAATTGACTTTTTGGAACTTCTTAATCAGCTGTGCAAAGACGTTTTGTGTTAAAATATCATTTTAAAATCCATGTCCCTCTATAGAGATTTCCTAAATCTTTTTCCCAGGGTCAGGGTCATGAGGTCCAGTGCCAATCCCAGAGAACAGAGGACGCACGCATTAGCACGCCCTGGATTATCCCAGTCCATTATAGAGACCGCAGGGGTCACTGTTGCAACTTTTAGGTATGATAACCTCCCCTCCCTCAGATATAGTCAAATCGGGCCTTCCTGAAATGCCTGACCAGGCTGGAAGGCATCTCCGGGGCTCCAACCCAGGTCACCGTAGACATAAACAGGTCCAGAGACCCAGGTGTGAGTTTGCATGTTCTCCCCAGGTCTATCCTTTGGGATTTAAAGACATGTGGGCCAGCGGGTGCCTCCAAAGCATCCCAGTGTGATTGGGTGCGTGCCCACTGAGGGACTGGCACCCTGTGGTGCCCGTTAAGCCCCAGGACAATCCTGAAATGGAAATAGAAAGCGAGCGAGATGTAATAAATTCATAGTTTTAACTTTATAAGCTATTTAAAGGTTAATTATTTCTTTTTGATTCTTTATTTATTTCTAAATGTATTCTATATTTATTTCTTATTTAATTAAATATAAATAAAATGTTATTATTATTATTATTATTATTATTATAGCTGGCAGTGTTTTTAAAAGTTTGTTTTGTTTGGCGTTTCGCACTGGAGCTAAACGCTAATGTAGCTAACAGGCCGAAGCAAAGTTAGTGTTATAATGATTCCATATATCGAATCGTGTGTAATTAATACTTTACTACGGTATTAGTTTGGAAATAATAAACCGAGCTGTGCCTGCCCGCAAGGAGGCGCCACAAGAACAGTAGGAAACTGAATTAGTAAAACATTTTGTGTTGTGATGGATACGTTTTTGGACACAGCTAAATAACTTAATGATGTGAATACACAGTATGTCTAATTATATAATTGTGTATTCCTTCTACACGCTCTAAAAATCGACACACACCAGCCCTTACAGTTACAGAAGCATCTCCTGCTGTAAAAACTTGCAACATAAACCACACGAGCGTAAGCAAGTCGAGTGAATTCGATTTGACTTTTTTGAGTGAAGTTTGATGAATATGGGACAGTTTGAGTTAATCATGTAGGCTACAAAACGCCTGCTATTGAAATCTTTCAAAAACAAGCATTGACCAGCATCAGATCCATGTTGGTTTAAGCTGGTGTGGTGCTGGTTTTACTGGTTGACCAGCATAACCTTGCTGCCAAAGCTGGTTGCCCAGTATGATCTTGCTGGTTTTGTTGTTCAACCTGCATGTGCATACTCAGAAAAGACCAGCATGGACTGATCACAACCATCCCCAGCAAAAACATGTTCAAAACACAACAAACGCTGGTCACCACCAAGTCCAACATCATGCTGGTCTGTTTTTTTTTTTTAGTAGAAGATGTTATGAGATGTGGTGGTTTTTGGTAGGACCCAAGTAATAATAATGGGGAATAATATATAATTATAAAAAAAATAATATAGAAAAACTAAAAGGGGATTAAGAGCGGAGCGAAAGTTTCCTGAACACAAAAAAAACCAAAAGGATAAATTGGCGCGCCACTGTGTTGCGCCCAGGGAACAACGCGCGAACTGATCGGCAGCAACGGAGTAAGCGTGCAGAGAGCATGATTTGAGACGTCTCCCAAGTGGCGAGGCACAGAGGTAGTCCGAACGCCAAAGGGCGAAGGTGAGCTCAGAAAGCCATGCCGAGGCGCGTATAATTCAAACGCACAAGCCGGGTGGCCACTCTAGCCGGGGCGTGTCTCATTTCGAGAAGGCAGCCGATTAGAGTGAGGCTCAAAAGAGCACAAAAGGCGGCGAAGCACCAGGGGGCGAGCGTTAGCTCGGGCGCACGTGTGGCGTGAGTAAGCCGAGCCGGGCCGCTTCCCATTCAGCTGGAGTGAGGCTCAATGGGTGCCAACGACGGAGTAGCATGAACTCAGGCGTGTGAGGAGCGCACGAGTACGGGACGTGAGACCCTCAAAGCCCCTAAAAATACTAAATACCTCGGGGGTTTCCCCCCTACCCGTCCATCAGCACTAAAAGCCCCGGGGACGTTACCACTATCCCTAAAGGTGTGTGTAAGGGAGCGAGCGTGCTGGTGGTCGGGCGTACCAAAAGGAGACGACCTGGCACCGAACAGCACTAAAACCCAAACCTAAGTAGCAGGAGAAGCAGCTGTTAGGAATCAGGTTGTAATTTGGATACTGGATATAAACCGCCTCACCGATAGCTCTGTAATGGAGACCGGAGAGGACAGCCGAACGCTCCGGGACAAAAGGTAGGAACCCTAACACTACATAGCGTAATATCATTACACGACTCGGAATCTGGAGGAATTTCAGTACATAAAGGCTAAGGGCACAAGCCTAAACTGAAGACGGGTGATCTCCGATCCCTCAGATGGCACTGCATTAAGAACGGTCATAGATCAAGAGCTGGGGCTACACCCAAAGCCCGAACCGTTTCAGTTCTGGACAACTTGACAAGGTGCCAGGGTGGCACGAGGGTCTAATACACTTACCCACCTTTGCAGGGGCCTGGAGATTCCAGTGATGCCTTTTAGTCAGATCACATGATCAGTGAAGATTGGCTTTAAGCCCCCTATGCTGCGACAGCGACCCCTACCAAACACCAAGAATACACAGGTGACAAAGGAGTACTACTTACAATAGGACAGGTACATACACTTACAAACCATTTACAGCTTGGTACAAATAAGCTTGGGAAGTTACGCCGCACAAATATGAGGAACTTAGACAATAAAGAGAACAGGGTTGCCAGATCTCACAGGAGAAACAAGCAGGCAGGTCGAACTGGAGAAAGAGACAGGATTGCAGGGACTATATTTAGAAACAAACCCCAAAACCTGCAACTCTTACCATTTGTGAGCGGCTCAATAATAATAACGACCCCAAATAATTTATATAAGCAGACACATGACAGACTCCCGCTCTTTAACTCCCGCCTCTGCCTGTGACCGATCGAATGTTTAGATTTTTTCCCCTTTTATCATTTATTATAGCAGCTAAGCTTACCTGTACTAACCATAACTGTGAATTTGAGGTGAGGCCAGTTTAAGGGGGCACGACAGTGCAGAGTCCTGGGGTGCGGACCTTTGGTGTAAAGCATATTTAGCTGAACAATAAGGACGAGACAACTCATGATGTCATAACAAGCTCATTCTGGTCGTTCTTGTATGCAACCAAATCTTTTCGTCCCTGTTTTTTTTCTTCCGCGGCTTTGTTTTGTAATCCTCATTTCTCACAGATTAGCATAGAGCATTAGAAAAATCATAAGCTTCAAATATTTTTTTAGCAGCCTCGCTAAAATGCAGCCTGGCACCGCTGCCAAGGTTAGGTTTGGCAGACATCCAGAGGAGAGGAGAAGAAAAAAAAAGAGAGAATATTGGAAAGCAAAGCAAAGCAAAGCGCTGATATGATGAAAGCTGAGAGAAACAGACTGCAAGGCTGGTCCACGAGGTGCTGCCAATCCATTAGTATGCCAATTAATTGATTCAGTAATTCTTATAAATGGTGGCTGTGCAGAGACGGCGGTGACGGCGGGTGGAACTTTGGGGTTTTGATACGAGTGACACTCCGGATTAACCTCTCGTTTCTGTTTTAAAGTCGGGGAGGCATTAAAGATTCATGCCTCCTTCGTTCTCGCCTGCTTCCTCAGGGGGGTTTCTAGCATCGAGTCAGAACTCAGCAGCTGAGCTTCAGAACAGACACATGAAAAGGTTCGACAAGAAAACGCAGCGAAACATTTTTAGAAGCTGTAGGCAGAGGGGGAGGAGCCGTCCGATTTCACATTACAGCGTTCGGCGCTCGCTGCGACGCCAAATCAGCGCCGTTCACGTCGATGCCGCGGGCTGGAGGTTAAGGGCAGAATTTACGGGGGATCACGCCACATCCAAACGTGGTGCCGTACCCGTACCGGAGCCAAATAAAATGGCAATAATTATGGAATCACCTTAATTAAAGGATGATCATCATCTTCTTTTACTTTGACGTAAACGTTTGCTTTAATGATTGAGATCTTGACAGTTAAATGAACTCAGTACTCAATGATAATAGGAAATACAAATCTGGAAATTTTTAAAAGTTCAGCAAGTGTATTTTATTATTTTATTTCCTACCCTAAATATTATCCATGCCACAGTTTGGTCGGTTTGGTCGCTGATTCAGCCCCAGTGATCTCAGCGCAGGTGTTTATTGTGGTTTTCTTTATTTTTCATCTACAAGACTGTATTCGGGGTGTAAATCAATCCTTAAAAGGTTAGTAACGACAGCCAACGGAAAGGAAAACCTCCAGGCTGCTGTTAGAGTCCAGCGGTAGAGTAAGTGTTTTGCTTATAATCTTTCTATAATAAAATAAGCTTCATGTTAATGAGTTTGGGTAATCATGGAGCTCCCATACAATACAACTGTATTTATGTATAGGATAACTTATACATGGGGGGATTTTCTGGGGATCTGGAACCCATTCATTCAATTCACAGCATTGATCTCGGAAAAAAACGTGTTCGGCACTCATCGTTCAAGGTTGTCGGCGAGCTTTCTGGAACGAATCTGCAGCGAGAACCGAGGTACGGCTGTGCTTTAGATCTCCTAGATCTTTTGGATTAAATATGTGCACCCTATGGACATACCACGAATTGTAGCGGAGTGAAAAAAGGAAATTCTGTTCGCCCGTCTTGGGCGAACATCTCCACACCTCGGACTCGAACCGGTTCGAACTGGAAACGGACTGGAAGGACTACACAAGGGGTGTGTGTGTGTGTGTGTGTGTGTGTTTGAAGTGCACTAAAAACAAAATCAATGAACGTGCGAACGCTGCAGCCAGCGTGTATTTTTAACCCGGTTCTCAGGTGTTAACACACAGAAGGGTCCCGGTTAATTGTCTGATCGCAGCTTGTCAGATGCAGGTAGTGATTTATTATTTTTACCATCAAGTGTGAAAGCAGCTAAAAGGATTGATAGAAAATAATAAAAAAGTCGGAGGAAAATTAATAATCTGCTACAGAAAGCCAAAGCTCATTATATAT
>JAVSBV010018804.1:0-12180 GCA_033117975.1 Parotocinclus spilosoma | reverse complement strand
CAATCTCAGCACCCCAAAATTAGTTAAGAACAACTGGTTTGATGCCCGAAACATTTTGGCTGTTAACCAGTGTTATATGTGCATTGAAACAAATATATTGATTTACTGATAAGTTTAAATGTATGTAAAATAAAGTTTATTTACAATCACCAAATCAAATATTTCAGATATTTAAGGAATTTGAAAGAGGAAGCTAATAATGTTACCAGTCAGAACTGTTAGGAGAGCATCAGAGAGCATCAGCAGCTTCGTTAGGTTAAGAGCTGCACTTCACAGATATAAAATGAATAAACCTCCGATCAGTTGAGGATGACCTTATATCTATGTTAATTGCTTATTTATGTTCAGGCAGCATATTATTATTGTTCCCTTACACTCTCACTCTCTGCACTGAGTTAACTCCCTTACCGGTGGTGTTAGCTAGCTCATGAGTGGTCTAGAGACTGTAACTCTCTGTTGTATTTAGAGACTGGTTTGTGTAAGTTACTTAAGTTTGTGTGTATGACTTTCCACTGCTTACTTGTAACAAACTGTAAATGGCATTTTACATGTTTGTACCTGTCCTATTGCAAATCGTACTCGTTGGTTTGTCCACCCACTACTTAAATATCCCCTAATGTTTGTAAGCAGTGTATATAATCTTTCTCACATGCACTTATTGAGTTGAGATCTAGCTGAACTTCCATATTGTTTTTAATACTGTATATTGATGCATTTTGGCTTTGGTTAAACGAAAATATCAGTCATTGCAAATTGCCTGATGCATTTACACATTTGCGCAGTGTTCTGTTTTACATAATGTAATGTGATCATTAGATAGATCATTAGATCATATATCTAGAGGTCTAAGTAGTAAATAATTTTTAATGGTAAAATAATACCTCATGATAGTTGTGCAGATGTACTATAGTTATTAATAATTCTTGTGTTTTTAAAGGGCAAAGGCTGCCTTTTTTCATACTGTTCCTGTTTTTAACTAAGGACCGGAAACTTTTTTTTTTATCTCTGTTGTTTGCACTTTGCATTGAAACATTGCAGCATTAAAGCCTGGAAATGATGAGGATATGTATGAGCAGCTTCTCTGGCTAGAAATGGATGGGTAATTCTGATGCTGTGCAGAAGAAATCTTCAAGATCTGGTGGATGATGGAATATATTCAAAGAAATTGAGGCTGTTGTTCAAAACCACATGAATATTATTTGCGCTGTGGCCTGGTTGGACACTGACCATGGTTAATGAGAGATAAAAAGACAGGGACTTTAACCTTTGTGGATCAGTTCAGTCTTGTCCAGATTTAAAACTTTTAAAGGTTTATAGTTGCCACACCCACTCTTTGCTTGGCGGACCACACCTGCGTACGGTCTCCCTCTTATTAACTGCACACACCTGGACCTCATTCACCACCCTAATTACACACCACATATATTCACCATTGTCACTCAACCCCACTGCCAAGTCTCTTGGTCATACCCAAGTTTTTAAGTGTTTTCTCATTTCCGATTTTCGCCTAACCCTTTTGGATACTTCTACCGTGTTTGGTGTGTTGACGTTGGACTGGTTTGGGTTACAATTTTTGTCTGCCGTTTTTAAATATTAAAGCCTGTTTCCCGATATGCTGCTTGTGTTTCTGCTATCTTGTATGCCGCGTTACAATAGTAAAGTTGTAAAAGTTAAGTGTCATTTGTGTAGCAGTGGTACGATACGTTGTGGGATCTAATCACTGAAACCCAATTTGCTTATTATGTTAGCATTACAGCAGAAGTAAAGGCAGAGAGAAATAGCCAGAGTAAATGATACTTGCTTAATTGCTCGATGTATTATGCTACGCCTGCTGTATATTATGTGTCTGATAATGAGAGATGAATGAAATGTAGTGCACTGTAACTACATGCGTTGTCATGTAAGGAGCTGTCCAGTGCTGAATGCCATTCTGACTTTAAAGAAACTCTGAAAAGCTTTTGCAAACACAAATAATAACATGGAAGCAGCACTTGATACCTTATTAAGGTAAAAAGATGTTTAAATAGAATTTGAACTTGTTTTCATAATTTACGTTTACATTGTAAACTACATACAAACTGCTTAAACTACAGTATACTGGATTATAAAAGGGGCATCATCAGACCCATGTGGGGCATGTGTCCCAGTAAAATGCTGATGTTCCCCATTAAATCTGCAGGGGTAAAAAGTCAGTTTTTACATGGATTGCTGGTCAGAACTACAGGACATGCCACACACATTCACTAGAGGTACTACATTTCCCATAATGCCTGATCATCTTTCTAGTAGCTTAAATGCTTTCAGTATGAGCCAAACATTTGTTTCATCTGCAAATACAGTGTTTAAAGGAAAATCTGCAAGGCTCCTGATAAGGTACTGAGAAGCTCTTATATTTAGTTAATACAATAAACACAAATTTGTTGGTCTTAATTTGTTCTTCATTTCTCATCCATGGCAAAGTAATACCCACTTGCATTAAATCACATAATCTATGTAACATGTAGCAATTAACATCTTAATTTTTGTCAGTTGTTCCCCTATGACTGATTGGCAAGCATGGGGTACAGCTGGATCCCCCTAAATCCTGTCTGTTCCCCAGTATAACAAATGGTCTAGAAAGACCTTGATTATAAACATGATTTTTAAAAGGCAGATCATTACAGATGGCTCACTTCAATCATGTTGGTTGCTACAGTCTTATTCACACATTTCCGAGTGTGGGGGTGCAGTGGGTGAGATACTAAACTGTGGAACATGCTTCCATGCTGCAACTGGTTTTAGTAAGGCCCTGAACTTAACATTGATTACACTATAAAACTCTATCAGTTATAAGTTTCTCTGTATTGAAGCGTATATAATAACGATCCAATTAAGTTCTGAGATCTTACAGAAAACATTGCTGGATCATTTAAAAGGGCAAACAAAATAACAGGCACTGTAGATGAATTACACCAGATTTATTTGGTTATTATTCCCTTTTCGTCCATTGACCTTTAATGTCAACTATAAAGTCAGTGTGGATCTTATCTCCCTTTGTTCCTTTGGTTCTCCTCTGTTTCCCCTTCACTCAGCCATCAACAGGGATGAGGTAAAAGGCTTCTGATCTGATCATCTGATACATGGCTATCATGTGACTGCAGGGAGTCTGAGATTTTCTTGTGGTCTACACAAATGTAGGCCTGATTAAATATGCATGTGCACCACTGAAGAACCTTGAGCTGTCTGCTTGGCTGGCATCCTGGTCACTGTGCGCGTGTGTGTGTGTGTGTGTGTAAAAGACTGAGAGTGAGAAAGAGGGACAATTTACATATATATATATATATATATACATTTAATTTGGAGACCAAACATCTTAGATAGACACCGAGAGGAACACAGGTTTCATCATTGGGTGTCAGTTTCTACAGATGAGGTTCTGCTTTTTATCAGAATGGTTACAGTTTAATTATTAGGTATGTCACTTCATTCACTTAAAATATTAAATTCCACCAAGAATAATGAATGGTATAGACACTAAATATTTAATTGCCACATTTCAGTGAAATTTAATGGAGACTCTGACTTCCTGTGTTGTCCATACCACATTACACCACATTCAGACATTACACTTTCATGTCATAAAACTGCCCACATGGTCTGCCGTCCCCAGTTAGTTCCTACTTTCTATGTGAACTATACTGGTCACAAAAATTGGGGGGTTTTTTTCATGAAGATATTTCATTTAGTATTCCCTAATTTTTGTGAACAGTGTATATTAAACCACATGGTAAAGCACATGGCACCACTGCCAAACTTTTATAACCTATGTTGTGTAGTAAGCGTATGGACCTTGCTACTGATACTGTGGACTGATTTTTACTCACATTTATTACTTAAGTAAAAGTATTACTAATCTGATAAGAATTCTCTAAAATTTGAATTATATTATATACAGTATATTATATTATACTCAAGTAAAAGTATAAAAGTACATGCGATTAAATGTATTTTTTATTTTATTGTTTATTAAAAACAAAGTAAAAGTATTTCTTTAAAATGCCTTGCTAACTCAATTTTTAATAAACAATTAGCTAGACTTTAACTTGATTTTTATGAAATATTAGCTTTTTTGGTATTGATAAGTCATTAGGGAATTTCTGTTACTATTCACATAAACCTGGCAACCTATTAGAATGTGTGAAACCAGCAGAGACAAATGTGCAAAGATGCTCATAACATGCAAATGGCTATTACAAAAGTAGTGAAGTTTGGATTTCATGGATTATATTGTTAATAACATTGGTAAAAAGGCAACAGTGATATGCAAGGACTATGGGTCAGCGACACGACCACCACACCATACAACTTCATCTGTCACTACAAAACCCACAAAGAAAGGCACGCTGTTTGTCTTTAGACTGATTTAAAGACTCTCACCCACCTTTTCTACCAAATATCTTAGTCAGGTTTTTAGATGATTGTTGGGTGTCCACAACCTTTTGCCTATACAGTGTATGTGCACTTTTTAGATCTCTGATTAATTACTCATTAGGCTCATTTTTGAATTGGACTGAATGCCTGCTCTGCTGCTTTTTTGAAAATCTTTCAAGGAGCTCAATAGGCTTTCCTCTCTGAAGGAACTGTACCACATGTTAATCACTAGTTCTATAAAATCTCACTCAGTGCTGCAGTCAACTTCATTCTGCTACAATTTATCATCTTTCCAGTTACACAAATGAATTATTTATCACAACATCATGTTTATGGGGGGTGCAGTGGCACTGGATAATACCATGAATCCCCCCCCCCCAGTGCTGCCTTTGGCAATACCAATGAGAAGTGTGAATTTGGTGTTTTCATATTATATTGTAAATGTATTCTGAATAAATTCAGTTCGAATATCGAATAAATTCGAATATTACTTAACATCTCTATTATAGAACATTCAAATTCTGCAACATTGTGTATTTGCGTGTCCGTGTCGTACACAAAAGCTAGTTTGCAAACCCCAACCCCCCTCTTCACTGCAGAACCAGAAGCTTCAAGATGGTCAGCACTATTAAGCAATCAATACACCCAAGCTTATTTTTCTACACATCGAAAGCAGCTACGCTCAAACAAACACAACTGTTCTGTTCTGTATCAGTTCATCTGCCATCTGTGTGACTTTATAAAAACCTCAAGTGAAGCACTGCTTATGTAAAACGAACAAAGCAGTCTACTCATTAAGCTCGGTCCTCTACATGCATAAATACATTTAGATACATACTTGTGAACGGCAGTTGGACCGTGGCCACACACCAAGCCCTCTCACCTTATGCTAATTGCCCTGAGCGCTCCTCAGAGGTCTTTCTGTGTGCATACATGAAAGGCTGGTTGGCGTTAAGTGGACATTCTGGCAGTTGAGAGGCTTCGGTGCTGGTACTGATGCATTGTGGGTAGGCTCTTGAGACCATGCAGTAAGACAAAGAAACACGCAGCTGCAGGCTTGCATGGAGGCTCCATCCAGAGTGGAACAAAGAAGCTCAGGCAACAAATCCATGATAACAGCAAGCACCCCTAAACCTGACCTTTACTTCTGACCCCTGGAGGGCAGCATGACTCCTTAACACAATTGATTCTCCATCTCATTATTAGATTCAAATCAGCTTGACAGCTAGAGGGGAAAAGTGCTAGATAAATACGAATACAAATAGAATTAAATAGAGAAGAAAAAAGGTAATTATGGTATAAATTAGTTTTATATAAAATTATAGGGTCAATTGTTAAATTCTGTCAATAAGAATGTAACATTCCCGACTGTATACCTCATCAGTCTTTCTACTGTATATAATAGTAATCCTAAGGTGTTCTCAACTCCAACTGTGCAGCTTGTCCCGACCGCTATCATATCTGGAATGATAAAGATGATGAAAAATATCCATCGACCACTTACTTTTCACAGTGAAAACAAGATGAGAACTAAATGAAAGGTAACATTTAAAAACGAGAACTATGAAGTAATGTATTACACTTATCATGAATGAACAACAACTAAACTATAATGTGAAATACTGATAAATAGACTCATCCCTGACACAGCAGAACAGGCATCAGTCTAAATGTATGCGAATAAAGCTCTTTTAAAAGATAAAGCCATTTAAAGGACAACTCCAGCTATGATATTAGTGCAAAATATGTGTCGTAATATTGACTGGAAAAAGTACAACAGACATTTAAGAATCCGCTGCCCATAATTGTACAAAAGGCTTAATTAAGCTAAGATTACCTTTATTCTTTTGAGGCTGGTTGTGCCTACATTTTATAATCTAAACTTTGGTTTGATATGTTTAATGTTTCGTTTTTAGCATTGATTAATGTTGATAAGGTGTATGTGCAGCCCCATTCTCAACCTTTTGCCCCATCCTGTGCACACACAGATCAAAAGAATAAAGTAGTGATTAGTTGAAAATCTTTATTGGAAAAATTAACGTAGTATAAACAAAGCATAAAGCTTTTTTCCTTTTCTCTTGGGGTTCTATTTAGAGTTTTTTTCTATTCTATTCCTTAATATTTCTTTTTATGAGGGAAAATAAAATGTTTGTGTCATTGTATATATTTGTTGTCCAACATATATGTTTATACATGTTCAAATTTGCATTTTGACAAACTCAGAACACCTCAGCGCAGACAAAACCCCCTGTGATGGGGCTCGGATCCCAGGTTGTTCAGGTCATATTAAGCACTTGAGAACTAGCAGTTTAACTGTGTTCGCATTTGTCTCAAGATTTATTCACTGAGACAGAAACTCATACAGCCTTCATAGCAGTTACAATACTAGTGAATACTAAAAGTATATCATCAAAAACGTGTCTGTAATTTAAGGCTATTGTTAGGTCACATACCCCGAATACCCCATGCACAGAGTCGTCAAAGCTGCTAGATGGGCCAGAGGTCACCCTCAGAATAGCTAGCAGCAAATGTTCATCAGTGATCTTAAGGTTGTCGATACATTATGGGACGAAGCTGAAATGATCACAGAAGACGGTGGAGAGACCTTCATCACCTGATGTAAATGAAGTACTAAATAACTAAGCTATCTAAGCTGTTCATATGTATGAAGTTACACAATGGTTTGTTTGCACAATACAGGCATACACTGCGAATCCACCACCTCGCCACTCATTCAGTTTGATCCTTAATGCATTATGACGAGGAAAACATCTCCCACTTGGTGTTTGTTTTCTGAACTCAGTGCACTTGCTAGAGCGAGAGGCGCAGTTCATATCCCTTTGCAGCCGAAACAGTGTGTGTGTGTGTGTGTGTGTGTCCAACAATACATCTGGGTAGAGCTTTTCTACAATCCACTGTCTCATGTATTTTTTTAGTTTTACTTGTATTCTGGGTGTTCAGAAAGTTAGTAATCACAGCCCACCAAAAGCAAAGCAGTAAGAGCCACAATAATGCTTAAAATCGAGAGATAATAGCCAATGTCTGATCTTTCTAAATTTGTATCTATTTAATCTGTTTCCATTTTTGTCTGTGTGTGTTTATATAGTGTTTAAATATCCAATATAACTCCATTATTGCATTTAATATCTCACACATTGTGGCTTCTCTAGGTGTCTGGAACAAATATATTCAATTTAAATTATTCCTTATGGGAAACATTCTCTCAGTGCTCATTCTTTTCAGCACTCGTCTTGCCTTAACACTGTTTGTAATGCATCACTAGAATACATATAAAGGGCTGATAATTATACTGTATATGCGTCTGACTGCTATGTTATTTACAAATGAACAAAGGCTCTAGCCTTCCGAATTCTGAGTGAAGGAATTGTAATTCCACTGCTGTACCAGCAAATACCGTATTATCACAGTGAGATATGGCGCCATCTGCTGGTAAATTACGTGTCCCTTAGGACAATGCAAACGTGCAACATTCTACATCAATGTAGACATATTGACATCCTTGGCAAAGATCATTGTAGTAAAGAAAGAAGTGATAACGCTCTTTTTAAAATAGCTCTGACTGAAAGAATTGTACATAAATAAGTTGATGCTTTAGTGAATAAGGTTGTAGCACCAGGATCGCTATAGATCTGGCCCAGTAAGCCAGTGCGGAGGTGCTGGTATAAATAATGCATGCTGCAGCTGCCAGGGAGTTTTCCATCTCTCTCAACTTCACAGCAGCTGCCACTGGAGGACAGATCCGAGCCTAGCGCCTGCTCCTTACACATCTGCCTGTCGAGGGCACTTACAGAGATTTACAAGTACAGATATCTTAGTTATGGCTGCTAGAAAAAAGGAAGAGGGTGGAGAGAAAAAGCACACATGACTAAATCAATACTCAGAACATAAACACCTTAAAACATGAAAGGTGTTTGATGTAGCTTGTGTACAATACTGCACAATAGTAGTGATTCTACCTCTAAGTCTGCACAAAGCCCTGTGTCGCTTGATCTGATACATTTAACTTCAAGACAAATCATTTAAAAGAAACCAGCATGCATCAATTCTTGTCTGATCTGATACCATTTCAGGCAAGCATCAGTAATGTGATAGATGCACATGTAGTACAATGGAATGAATAGTGGCTTAAATGACTTTTTGTCCTTCGCTTACATTAACACCTGTAAATCCAAGTAAATCTGAATTGACTGAATCTCCAAATTGCAGGCAGGTTGAGCTCTGTCTTACCACACACACAAACTCCTTTTTGTCAAGCATGAGAGGCACCTCAGATGGCATGTCCTGCTGATAACCAACTAACAGCCAAACCCTATTAACCACATGCTGTCCAAGGAATCCCCGAGACTCTTTGAGGCTTTCCGACATAAACAAACAAGCAGCCAAGCCAGAAAATGATCAAGAGAACTGTGTATGTAATTCACGGGCTGCATCAAATCTGCATCTGGCCCAATCCAAGGACACATTTTTATTAATGCTTCGAATTAAACGCTGACAGGCAACTTTTCGTCCCTACAATAAGTCTAGTACAATAAAGAGTATGGTTTGTTTCTGCCTAAAGCACATCAAGATGACATTTAAAGACATTTAAACAGCTTTGCAAGTATCAAAGTGGAGTGAAAAATAAAAACAGTATTTGATCTGCATTAGAGGATATTAATTAAATTTAACCTAATACTAGCTCAATTAAAATTTCGCAAAAGTGGGATTTGGGCATCAGTTATGTTTCTTATCATGTATTATTTACCACCACTACTAATATTTTTTTTAATAATAATAATGTTAGATGCAGTTGTATTTACATCTAGTATTTACATGTAACTATACTACATATAATAGTTATGTTGTAGTTGTATTTGTACTTATAGGTAAGTAAAATCCAGTAAACTGTTCGGTATTCAGTACATCAATTAAAAATTTGTGAATATACATATAGTTTATGGGTTGTACAGCTAATAATAATTAAATTAGTAGGTTTTGATCAGAGAACAAGTTCGACTAATTTTAATTAGGCCATAATGATAATAATAATAATAATAATTATTATTATTATTATTGCTACTGCTACTACTATTACACAAGATCATTCAATAAATGTAATACATACGTCTTTTGACACAAACAAATAAAAAGCAGAGCCACTAAAACGTGTAAAAATGCTTGCATCGTTTACAGATTTCTATATCTAATTATCTTATGAGAGACCGAACTGGATTTGAGTTTTAATCCACATTAGATGAACATTTAATGTCTGGATAAGATCAGACAGACACGCAGGTGGTGCGGTGCAGCTGCAAAGCATCTGAGGAAAGTTTCTTACCTTAAGTTGCTGGATTATTTCTCAGCCTCTGGTCGTTGCTGCTGCAGGCTGACCGAGCGCCTCCGGTAAACCAGTACCGCTTTATGAAGCAGGTGCACCGAAGCAGCGCAACAAAAGCACTCACTTTAGCCAAATTCAGAGCTTTCTACTGAATCCCGGCATAACCATTTAATGACACGATTGACTGAAGCTACACGGAGCGCCTCGGACCGAGCCTACTGGTGTGGATGAGAGGGAAAGGTGAGAGGAGGAGAGACAAGCAGCTCCTCAGTCTCTTCTCCAGATAGAGGCGCAGATCTGAAACAAAGAGTACTGACACACAAGAAACCACGCCCTCATCTACACAAACCCTGCCCACAATACAGAGGCCACTCCCCCAAGAACATCCTAATTATACGTCCTGTTATAAATGAGGTTCCGTTGTATTAACAATACTTGAAAATGTTATAAACTCTCACAGCAAAATTCATTTTCAATAATTGCTTTTAAGATTAAATGATCAAATAAATTTGTTCATAGGCTTAGGTTTTAAATAATACATTTAATGACTTTTTTAATTATTAAAAAACGGAAATCTCCTAGAACAGTAACAGCATTTGTACATATAAATTCAGAATTGTAGAGTAAAGGTTTATTTTTTTTAAATGAATTTAAGTGGAGTCCTTAATTGTTAATATGAAAAGCCCACCTAAAGTCACGCCTTAAAGATAGAATGAGGAAGGATTTCGGGTTTTGAGTGTAAAGTTTCTGTTCAAAATGTTCAAATGAATCATACATTTTTAATTATAGACATCTTGAAAAGTGTTTAGAAATATTGAGGAAGAGGCATTCAGTTCATATATCCAAATCAAATTTCTGATGAATTCAAGTCAAAATTTCAATTAAATTAAAATGTATTCATAAAGCGCTTTTTATAATGGTACATTGTCTCAAAGCATCTTTACAATCTTATAATTTCTTAAAAGGCCAATCCCAAACTGAGAAAGCCTAGGGCGACAGTGGAAAGGAAAAACTCCCTGGAATTAGTAGGAAGAAACCTTGGGAGGACCAAGACTCAACAGGGGACTCATCCTCCTTAGGTGGCCTGGATGTTAATTAAATAAATACTTAAAAGTATATTAAATTATAGCAAAATTAGGTAAATAACAATTTAAATCAATAACAAATCAACAATAAATTATAAAACAAAATAGATTATAAATTGAGTCCTCAGTGGGAAATCTTTGGAAGCGCATGGTCTTCTAATGTCCAAACAATGGAGGGAGTTCAAGAAAAATTAAGCTAAATTCAAAGATGGATGATGGTGAAAAGGCATTCTAGTGAAATCACTAAGATTGTTACATGTCTACTACATGAGGGGAGGGGGGTGTAAATGAAATCTATCTTAAATCAAAGGGTCAAAAATATAAAAAATTAAAGGGTTCACAATAAGTAGCAAATAGCAAAAGTGGATACGTTTGCCATAAATGTGCAAATACAATTTTTGAAATCTAAAGGTCCCAAAAGCTGCATCTTTGTAAAGCATGGTGGAGTGAGCATCACAGTTTAGAACATTGTTTCAAAGGACCTGGACATAATGCATTCCTGGTGGAACCAATAAACTCAAAGTTGAATAATACATTTTTCCAAAATGTCATGGTAAAAAATGAGTAAATCAGTAAGAATGGATTATTCTAAAGAAAATGCATGTGTTTAAATGTCAAAATTAGAGTGCAGACTATAAGCTGTATTTGAGATGCTGCTGAAAGATAGATGGATCACAAACTGTTTTGTAGACCGTAAAAATGACCCTACATACTACAATTCTCGTAACTGTCTCAAAGGTCTGAACCAAAATCCCAACCCCATGAAAAGCATAATGGGGTAATGAGCTCTGAATATGGTGGAAATGTAGCTCATAATAGCAGAAGCAGTACAGAGGACCCTTGTGCAATGGCTCTAAAGATCTGTGAGGGGTGTTATTAAATGTAAGTGAAGAATAAGTCTGATCAAATGTGTTCCATGTCTTGCTGAATTCTTTTGCAGTGTGTGCACATGCTTTTGCTCAGGCCTTTGAAAAAGAGCATGCATACATGCAAAAAGAAGTATTGAAGCCTTTGCAAAAAGATTTCCCTGCAAAAAACCTGCCTCTGTGATTATGAAAGTTTTTGTGTTTAGTAAAGTAAGGTAGACTTGTGAGTATGTGAATAATAAACAGGCTGACACTAAATCATTTCCCAACAACAACTAATCATTAAACTAGGCTTAAATGAAACATTTGTTGAATTTCAATTTAAATAGACCAACAGCTACAAACAGTATAAACAAAATACACAAGTAAGTGTATACAAAGCGGATTCCAAAAAAGTTGGGACGCTAAACAAATTGTGAATAAAAACTGAATGCAATGATGTGGAGATGGCAAATGTCAATATTTTATTCGTAATAGAACA
>JAVSBV010018793.1:0-12181 GCA_033117975.1 Parotocinclus spilosoma | reverse complement strand
CATAGCACGTCCCGTCTTGTAACATAGGGCATGTTCGTTTAATCGGACCAGCCGGTTATTAGGACCAAAACGATCGAAAAAAGTGAAAACAAGGTACTAGGCATGTGCAGAGTAAATATATTACATTTTCATGTACGGCATTTAGCAGACGCCCTTATCCAGAGAGACTTAGAACTTTTACAGTCTTACAATCCAAGCCATTGTGGGTTAAGGGCCTTGCTCAAGGGCCCAACTGTGGCAGCTTGGCAGAGGTGAGATTTGAGGCCTGGACCTTCTGGTCCAGAGGCCAGTACCTTATCCCGCAGATACTTTTGTAAGTTTACATTTACAAGATTTAGGAGACGCTCTTATCCAGAGCGACTTACAATTCATACAGTCTTACAATCCAAGCAGTTGTGGGTGAAGGACCTTGCTCAGGGACCCAACTGTGGCAGAGGTTGGATTTGAACCCTGGACTTTCTGGCCCATAGGCCAGTGCTTTAACCACTAGGCTACCACAGTCCCGTTAATTCCTGTGATGAAGCTGACTTTTTGAAACGCAGACATGCGGATAAACTGGTTTTTAGTTAAAGAGCTTTAGAAGCAGGAGCGTGACCGTATTGATATTATATGGCTCTGTTTAACCTTTGGGTTTTGCATTGTTAAGAGAGAGAGAGTGAGAGTGAGTGAGAGAGAGAGAGAGAGAGAGACTGAGAGTGAGAGAGAGATGAATCTGTTTTCCCCCAATTCTGTTCCTTGTTCCACAATGAGCCGCTGAATGGAGAGTGAAAGGAACAGAAAGAGAGGGAAAGAGAGAGTGATTAGTTTGTGTTGGAGCTGAGCCAGCTTTCTGCCTGGTATACCAACACCCCCCCCCCCACACACACACACTCCTCTCTTTCTCTCTTCAAATGTTTTCCCTTGCACAAATCCTGCTCACACATTGCACCCCAATACTTTTTTTTGTTTTGTTTTTTAATATGTCCCTCCATACTCCTGTCGTTTCATCGCAGCTGGCATTTGCCCTGATAGAAGTGGTTTGGGTGCTCAAACCTCCACGACATTCGTGCCCCAATAATAACTAGCAGAGACGAACAAATCACAAAGGCTGCGGGCTTTTTGGAAGGGGGCCAAGATGTGCGAGAGCAGGGCTCGAGATCTGCAATAATAACTGTCTGTGGATGATTCCACCCCCCCCCCCTTTCTCTGTGAAAATAGACTCTGCACAAGCCTGCCCATATGGGGCCTGTCTGGCAAGCTTGCTCCAAACTGCATGTTCTTGTACTCCGAGGGAATATATAGCCCCGTCGTGGCTCCGCTCGTTGTTTTGGTGGTCAGAGGCGTTAGTTCGTTCCCAACCGGAGCATCGTTTCATGGTTGGCTCCCCCGTTTTTGAGGTTGGAGACTAACCGAGGCGTTTGAGGGCTGCTATTTTTGTGGAGGGCTACAATGCCGGATGCAGCTGTGCCAGATTGACACACAATTGCATATTTACAGTAATACTGCAAACATTAGAATGGAAATAAGACAAGGAATCTTTCTCTCTCTCGCGCTCTCCTGCACCTGTTTGGGGTTACGGAGAGCGATAATACAAGCAGGAGGGCTCGCGCACGGGTCACGTGGGCCATGTTTCTGTACCTTTTCGACATACCTGGCACCCCGTGCTATCTGTGCAACATCAATCTAGTCAAGCCAAACCTGTCACAACTGTCTGATTGCAGCCAGAGTCAGGGAGAGCGAGAGAATAAAATAGATCTAGAGAGCATAAAGGACTGAAAGACTACAGAAACCCATCAGAATCTCTTTAGCTTTTTTTCCCCTTTTTTTTTTTTTTTTTTTTTTTTTTTTTAAGGTAATGATAAATGATGAGCGACACGATACAAGGTCCATTTAAACCAATCGAACCGTCGTATAACGTTAAAGAAGCCCTGAATGAAAAACAGGTCTATTTTTTATAGAGAGAACAGTTTTTAGGTTTGGGTTAGGTGAGTGAAGGAAGGTCTTTAGATAAGAGAAATAGAAGGAGAGGCAATATTTGAGCGAGCGAGAAAGGGAGCAGGCGGTGTGCCTATAGAGGAGCGAGGCTGCAGTGCTTTATAATGGAAGAAATTCAATGTGACATGTTGAGAATGAATTGCTCAGTCAACCAGAAATACCCCTTGTTCTAATGGCTTGGGACATTCGGCGGTGTGTTTTCTCTTTCTCCCTCTCACACGGTTATTGTTCTTCACACACCGGATTATCTAAACAATGAGGCCGTTCACGTACAGACTAATAATCGGATTGATTGTCTGACATCGCCAGTCATGATTGCTCGACCGGTTATGTAAGCAATACACTCCGGGTTATGTGCTGTTCACAGAAATGTATAAAATATCCCCCCGTTTTTCTGCGCAGTGAAGTTAATGTCGCATTCAAAACCAAAAATCAGTTACAATTTGCAATGCGGGTTGATATCACGTTCAGATCGGCATCTCGTGTTGCGGCTGCAGGTCTGTGGCTCACCACCCCACCAGGGTGTCGTTGACTAAATAAAACTTACCAAGGAGGAGTTGTTAGGACTGACTGAAATGATTGGGATATTACGGTGAAAGGATACGTTTATTGGGGAAAACTTTACCATTGAATGGAGGCTCTAATAGCCTGTTAAACCGCCTCTAGCCTGGATACTGATTCACATTTGCCCACAGATGTTACAAATCCTCATCGGTCACACCTGCAGTTGGGCAGCATGTCATTCCAGTGGATAGAAGAGCTTAACACGATACATTATGATAAAAAATGGTACGGTCCCACTGCAAATTAGGGTGATGGTCACTGACACGTAACGGGCGATGTGGCAACACATTTTCTGCTGCCAAGTGCCTGAAAATGGACCAGCCAGAGACAGAGTTAAGTAGTTAAGGTACCAAACAGTGTCTAGAGTTTGTGTGGGAGCTGCTCATGCTTGCCAGTGGACCAAAAGATCCTTTCTACTGGTGGTCTGCCTTGGTCGTCTGGGCAGTTGAAATGAAATGACCATCCTGCTTCTCTGAGTGAAATGATCAGCTGTCAGCTGGGCAAAATGTCTTCAAGTGCATCATGGAGGCATGTCTAGAAGTCAATGATCTCTCCCCAAGAGGTACACGACACAAAAGTAACCTTTGAGAGCCTTTTTATAGGGTAGCAGGCCAAGCACTTATGTGCCCTCTTGTGGTATGCTCAAGACACACCTACCTGAGAAAGCAATCCAATTCTAATTTCTGTCCATGTATGCAATTTTTTGTCACCGAGTATATTTGAGTAATTTACAGTGGCACCTTTCGGCCAGGCAGACTGAAAGCAGGAGCTGCTCGATGCTGATTGGTCTTTTTGCTCATGCTTTAGACCCCACCAAACTTCACAGTTGACACTATACAATACAATTGAGTCCAGAGCGTTTTATTTTGATGTGCAAATCCAATTATCTCAACCATCAGCTTTGAATCACCAGATCACCATCAGGGCCAATTAGAAATTACGGCTGAGCTTTGTACCATTGGTGCTCAAATTGCCAGGCATCGTATGGCATCGCGCGTGCCACTCTTGTTCCCACTGTGCACCGGTACAGTAAAGTGTAGTGCAGTAGTGTAAAGCACGCAGTGTGCACTGTTTGTACCATAAATAGACAAAGCGGTGTAATTATAAGGTGTGTCTGCAAACCTTTGGCTATGTACAGTAGATGGGGAGTTTGCTCTCCAGAATGCAAACACAGCCATGACGTAAATGTGGTCCTTACTAGCTCTCCCAGCCATGTTTACATGTAAAACATATGTACAACATATCAGATTATGTTAGTGGTGGGTAAACATGGCATATCTGCTTAATCACTTACACATGGAGAGAGAGAGAGAGACACACACAGGGAAAGAGAGATGGAGAGACTGAGAGACAGACAGAGGCTGAGAGAGGAACAGAGGGAGCAAGAGAGAAAGAGAGAGAGACCGGGGGTGAGCGGGGGGGGCACAGAGAAATTGAGAGAGAGGGAAAGAGGGAGACAGACCGACCGAGAGAGAGAGAGAGAGAGAGAGAGAGAGAGAGGCAGAGGGATTGAGAAAGGCTGAGAGAGGGGGAAGTAGAGAGAGACAGAGGAAGAGACAGAAAGATGGAGGGAGAGATTGATAGGGAGTCTTAGAGAGAGAGAGGTTGAGAGAAGTGGGAAAAAGAGAGAGGAAGAGACAGGGAGGGAGAGAGAGAGAGACAGGGAGAGAGGGAGGGAGAGAGACACGACGACGGGGAGAGCGAGACGGGGAGAGAGAGAGACACGGAGACTGAGAGAGAGAGAGAGAGAGAGACAGAGGGAGAGAGAGAGAGAGAGAGAGGCAGGATCAAGGAGCAAGCCAAAATAAGCAATTACACTTTAGAACCAATTTCCCAAAACCTGCCACCCATTCTTGTCGACGAATGCCAAGAACACACAAAAGGTATAATACAGAGAACAATTATGCTGTAGTAGTAGTTTCGGCAGGAAGTTAAAACAACTTTCACCCCGGTACGCCGGGGCTGTGTGCCAGTCTAGAATACTGAAGGACTAACTCTTTCTTCTGGAAAAACAAGTTAGAAATTTTCTTACCGTTGCTCTCAGATGAAGGGTTCTGTTGTTGACTTATGGCCTCCTCTAGGCTATGGATGACGCTGCTCTTGTCGCGTAGGCGCTGGCGGTAGGAGGCACGCAGGGCCTTCATTTTGCGGCGGTGTTGCACACGGTGTCTGCGCAGTTGCACTCGGTACTGCTCGGCCTGTTGCTGCAGCTGCTGCAGGTGTGAGTACTGCTCCAGAAAGCTCAGGAGGTGAGTCATCACTACCACCAAAGGAGACTCGGGCACCTGCAGAATAAGCTTCATGAGATGCTAGCAGAACTTATATACAGAATTATTTATTTGTTCATAATTTCAGTTAGCAGATGCTAAAGATTTGACAGACCTACAGCTGATACAGTCTTTCTAGCTACAGTCCAATGCAAGAGGGTTCAAGAAATCAACAGTGCCAGCTTGGCTATACTAGAACTTGAGCAAACTTCTGGTCAATCATCTACAGCCTTAACTGACCCAACTAACCATAGTTTGCATGATTTGTTTATTAGTTTCAGGAGAAGGTGATCAGATACAGCTTTACCTTTTCC
The DNA here is from genome assembly GCA_033117975.1 of Parotocinclus spilosoma. NCBI lineage: Eukaryota > Metazoa > Chordata > Actinopteri > Siluriformes > Loricariidae > Parotocinclus > Parotocinclus spilosoma. Next base: position 7,062 of record JAVSBV010018793.1, on the reverse strand, counting down.
CCTGTTTCAGTGTATGAACTGGAAGCTCTCCTCTTTTCAGTCTCCTGTTTGAAGGACAAAAAGGCTGCCAGTGGTGTCTTGGCAGGGACTGTGTAACCTTCATTAATATCATCTCCATCACTTAGAGACAGTTCGTCACTGTCACTGCTGCTGCTACCTGACATACAAGCACAATTAAGGCTGTGGGATAAGGGTTTTTAAATGATTATCATATAATTATTAGAACAACACTTACTTGTATCACTAAGTCTGTCACACAACCTTTTCCCCATCCTGGGGGTTTGGCCATCTCCCCTTCTGCTCCTTGTTTCCATGGAAACATGGCTGGGCTCCTGCTTGTTAACAGAGGAGGGGCTTACGTCAGAGGAATGTGATTTATGACACTCGCACCACTAGTGCCAACTAAAACATCTGCCTTGGGAATTTACGTCCTACCATATTTACACTACCATGTTGGGAAGTCAAACTGCACATTACATATTATATGCAGCAATAACACATACAGAGATGTTTTAGATATACACCATCTTAGTGGTGTTCAATCTACAGAAACACACTACGGCATTTAATGCACTGATTACATTAATATAATCAACTTAGCAATCACTACAATAGCAGTATGAGTCCATGTTTACCACGGTAGGCTGTGCACATGCCCCCTCAAGCTCCGTTTCCTCTTCCTTTTTGAAGATGGTGTAGAAGATGTATACCAGCAGAGAATAAAAGGCATACATCCTCCCTGCAGTGCAATTTATTCGCTGACAGCTGGAAAACCCAGACTCCTTTAGAACATCCCCCACTCCGAATGCTCTGCAACACAAAGACACATGATCAGACTTGAGCTTCTGCTTCATCCTCTTCATGTTGACTTATACATGGAAAACATGTTTACAATGCTGTAAATTCCATATAAGGCTCTTCTCTTATAAAATACATAAATGTTGAAGCCAAGCTTCTGCACAGCAAAGGAGGTCCTTTTTTCTTACAGAAAAATTTCCAGCCATGGAGTGCTCTGAATCCTTACCCATGAATCAGGCAGGTCCTGCAGTACTCGCGTTAACATACATCCTACTTGTCCAGCTGAGCATCTCCAGCATTAACGGTTTCTCTTCTCGTTACTCCGTTCTGTCTTTCTCAAACACAAACACTATGCTCCTCTTCCTTCTCCCTGTTCCTCACTCTGACAGCAGCTGTATGGAGCATGCTCAGTGATGTTGTGTTACGCTCTGCAGTACCAACGCTCAGCTGATAAAGCCAGACCAGAGAAGGGGGAGCCAGATAGAGTGCAAGTCTGTTCTGATGCAGCAGAACAGGGTGTTCTGTAGGAAATATTGATAATGAAACCCAGACTTCTGTGGTGAGGAGCGCAATTAGTGATTTTGTGCACACAAATAAAAGTATACACACATATATTACGTCGGGTTAGTTAACATAAATTAATATTTAATCAATCATTCATTACAATAAATAAACAGTGTAATATATAATAATATAGATGTATTTTATATTTAACTAAATATTTACAAATATAAAAGAAAACTGTGACATACTGTGTATAGTGTAAAACCATGTGATTAGACAGGTATATTAAGTGTAGTTTAATGTATATTAATATTATTTCTTTGGTTTTTACTTAACGTCACTATCGGCATCAGTGGCAATCTCAGTGGCACACACAATGCTACTTCTACACAAAAAGTTATATGAGAACTACTTATATACAGTCGAATCCGGTTAATCAGACCGCGATCGTTCTGGTCCTAATAACTGGCTGGGTCAATTACAAAAACATGCTCTATGTTACAAGACGGGACGTGCTATAATTTATGTAACATATTAAATGTTTATAAAACCTTTATTGTTTCGATTATCGATTTATATCGATTTACACATATAGCGAACGTACAAACAAGAACTACTGTTGCTTACAAACTATGTTCATTACAAAATAAATTTGCAACCAAGTTTTTTTAAACGATCTACAACACAATGTATAGGTACTCAGTACGTGAAGCATAATACTGTAAAAAACAAGTTCTCACTAAATTCCAGCCAACGTTTGATGAACTTATCCAGTGTGATCTGACGCGTTCTCTTGACGGACTGAACTTGAACAAAATCACCACAAACATCTAACGTGTTCACCTCTTGCTGGTTTCGCTCTTATCAACACAACTTTTCGGATTTCCTGACCTTTGATAAAAGCATAAATTCTCCTGGGGATCCCAAAAATCCACTTTGCATCCGCTGGGTGGAGACTTACAGCTTCTTTTTCTCATTCACGTTCTTGGTCCGATTAAACAGAATTCTGATCCAAATAAGCGAATACGTATATAATAGGATTTGTTTAAATACTTGTGGCCATTCCCACTTGGTTTAACGGAGAGTGTTTATTTACAGTGAGCAATTCATAACACTATTAACAAATTCAGACAACCATTTTCTAGTATGAGCAATATAATAATTTAATACATTAAATTATCTGAGGATGACTTAATATGAAGAGCTCAAATCAAACATTTCATAACTGCAGCACAATTCACAGGTCAGTAGAAACAATTAAGACATTATCATAATAAATACTAACAGCAGAATAAAACACTGTCGTGGCTGTAGTATAAATGAAAGGATGTAGTATTTGATTGGTTCAGTAGTTTTACCATTATACTTTAACGACTCAAACACGATAACGCTATTAAAAACCATACTAGTAGAGTAAGAAGAGCTCTTTGAAACAGAAACAAACACTGCACAGGTGTAATGGTAAATTGCAAACTCAGAAGCTTACATCAACAGGGAACAAACCAATAGCAAGTAACAATTAAGTTTTAAGACTTAAACAAAACTGTATCTCATTTCACAATCTGTCCAAAGCTTTGCTGCATGCCTAGTCATATGCTGTTAAAAAATTAACATGCAGTATAATTATGCATTAATCTACATATAAATCATTATTTTGCCTGTCTTCTCATTATATATATATATATGAGAAAATCAGAAACAGTAATAACACAATTACAGAAGTACAAAATGATCACGTAGACAAGGACATAGTTGCAGCTAACTGAATAATATTTGTGTTTGAGTAAAACAAACCTGAATAAAATGTGTGTACCATTTGTGTTCTCCAGTCCTGAGGCTGTAATCACATTTTGCATAGATTTAATGGTTCACATTAAAATATATTCACAATATTATTTTACATTTATTAGAACCATGCATATTCTGAAAGAATTGAAAAGCTGTTTTAATTTCCTGGTCAGCCTACTTGAGGTACCTCAATAATTTCAGTCCCAGCACTTCAGATCTAGCAGGAATTTATCTAGAGCTATTTTTGTTGTCCAGCAGCCTAAAGCCATGACTGCTTTCAAGAGGCACTCCATCAGCCCTCTACTAGCCTGTGAAGAGACCAGTGAAGCCATGTTACCTCCTCTGATCCTGGGGGCCACAAAGGTTGGAAGGCTGAGGGCCACGCTACCCAACATGCCGGTGCCATTGGCAGCAAACAGACACACTGTCAAGGAACAGGAGAGCGCAGATAAGGATAGGCAACGCGTCATAATCACTAAGCCATCGTCGGTCAGCCAATCGGCAAGCACGGAAAGAAGTGTGGAGCCCACCAGCAGCACATGGGCAGTGACGTGATCTTCACTAAGCCACAAGAATGCAAATGCAGACAAGGCAGGGCCTAGAGCTTCACCTGCCCATTCAAGATCTTTCTGAACTTGGAGCAGGACAGGACATGGAATTGGGAGAACTGCCAAGGCAGAAGAGCATGCAGTGAGGAAAAAGCCCACTGATGCAGCTCGGTGATCCTGCAAGTCACAGAGATAAGAGATCCTTGTATTAAAATTAAATATGACGCAGTTATTTAAATGCAAACTGTCATTACTGAAGTCAAATGTATGCATTGTTTATGCAGAAAATGCAGTCAGATTATCATGTCCAAAGGAATACTGAATTCAGATTTGTATCAGGAGATCTGACCAAAAATGTGTCACCTGAAGCTAAATAAAAGTTGAATGATTCAATATGGCAGTGATCCAAAACACCAGTAGCTATCAGTGGTATCACCTGACCTTATGGTCTAAAATGCTACTGGCACAATGAGTTCATCTTATTACAAATTAGACTACTTTCTCTGAATAATAATGCAGAAATACATAATTAATCTTAGATGTACATGCTTACCTATTTTACGTATTTCTTGAATCGTTTCATGATATTATGCTCTTTAGAGGGAGAAAGATGCAATTCCCTTCCAATCTTTCTTTGAGATACATTTTTTTTAAAAAACATAGAGGGGAACATGCGTATTTGATGCACTGCCGGTTTGATAGTTTTCCCACCTAAAGAATGGAGAGGACTGTACTTTTTTATGATTAATGATTTAAAAATCATATGATTTGCATTTTACTGTATGAAATAAGCATTTGATCACCTACAAACCAGCAAGATTTCCGGCTCTCACAGACCTGTTAGTTTTTTATTTAAGAAGCTCTACTATTCTACACTTCTTACCTGTATAAAAGACACCAGTTTGAACTTGTTACCTGTATAAAAGACACCTGTTTGAACTGGTTACCTGTATAAAAGACACCTGTTTGAACTGGTTACCTGTATAAAAGACACCTGCCCACATACTCAATCAAATCACACTCCAACCTCCACCATGCCCAAGGCCAAAGAGCACCAGGGACATCAGAGTTGGGAACCTGCACAAGGCTGGGATGGGCTACAACAGCAAAGCGGCTTGGTGAGAAGGCACCAAAATAATAATATTATATTATTATTAATTATATTCATATTTATTCATTATAAATTAATTATTTTTATATGAACTTCACTCGCTGTGTTTGGAGGAAAAAGAAGGATGAGTACAACCCCAGAAACACTGTCCCAACCGTGAAGCATGGGGGTGGAAACATCATACTTTGGGGGGTGCTTTTCTCCAAAGGGGACAGGACGACCGCACCTTATTTCGGGATTTTGGGCAACAACCTCCTTCCCTCAGTAAAAGCATTGAAGATGGGTCGTGGCTGGGTAGTCAATGTTGTTCAACAAAGCCCCGAAAAATTCAAGATCTGGAGAAGATCAAATGTTTCTGTACCAAATATTAAATTCTGTTTTTCTAATGTATCAAATACAAGGTAATTTTCTTGATTTTTTTTATTATGTCTCTCACAGTTGAAGTGTATCTATGATAAAAATTACAGACCTCTATATTCTTTGTAGGTGGAAAAATTCACTGTACATCTGTGGACAAACTTGAGATCCTCTGCCCACTTTGCCCCTTAAACTCTCTAAATTGCCTTATTCCAACTTGCTGTGGGATGCAGGAACAGATTTAGAGGTTTATTAACAAATGAAATGACTGCAATGAAGTCTATGTAAAGACACGCTGCACTTCTTTTAATTTGCATTTTTCAAACTGTCCCATAGTTTTTCAGGCTTGGGGTTGTAGCCAATATTAATATTATTATTATATTATATATTGTAAACCAGTCCTGCCGGCTTTGCCACTACTAAACATTAATAGTTAGAAAAGCCTTACAATCATCCATATGCAACTCGGTTACACTGCGGCCCTTCCAATCTTCTTGATGCACCATAAAAAAACAATAATGCAAACAGAATGACAAAAACACATCTGAGTCTTCTTTATTTGGCCCGAGAAGTTTTTTTACAAGAGCCAGTTTGTTTTACCTTGAACAGGTGACGAGTAACATGCAGAGCTGAGAGTAACAAAGTGATGTTTGCAGACACTGTGATCGATTCTTTTACAATATCCATCTGGGACCTGTGAAATGGATCGAAAAATGCGTTACTGTAAAACATGATAAGGGAATCAAAAGTGTATCTCAACAATAACGCATTAAAGAAACCTTAAATAACCTGGAGAACTGCTGCAGAATTACGGGTACCAGCACTTAACTGCAGGAATACGGGTTCATAGCCCGACAGAGCCGTATGTGTCTGAGGGAGGGGAGACTGTACGTTACAGTACTGACCCCTGTCGGCCTGCGATGGAATGGTGTACGCTATTAATCCACAAATGGTGTTTTATTTCAGAAAAAACGAATTGTTTTGTTGGTTTTGTATGCACTATAATAAATGATAGTTAAGTTTTAAACACCCTTCTACGTGTAAATACATTATCTTATCACAACGTCTGTCTTTATACTATATAAACTGCGGTTAGTAGCGCTAAGATCATCGTTAAGACAACACTGTAAACAGCATACATTTAAATCATGCTACATTTTAAACAGCCAGTTTTACATTAAGTACTGACAAATAAACACCACCCTTAGAAATAATGATTAACGAAACCGAAGTTTAAACTGAATATAAAACTTGTACCTTATACACAGTCCATGTCAGTGACTATCACTACAACAGTGGTTACGTCCCAAATAGTTCTCTAGTGCAGTATGCATACCGCTTAAGCCACCATTCACACCCTACACAGTGCACTCTTTTGGGAGTAAACATTCATTTGCTATTCAGCCAATAAGTGCTTGGAAGCTTTGTACATCTGCCACCTTTTGGCTGGGAGTTGTATAGCACTGATGTGAAGCTGTTTGACTTTTTCTGTTGAGAAACATAACAACGGTACGAATTAGTAACAAATTACAACGAAACACGAGTTATAGAGCAATTTATAACAGCAACAACTCAATTCTAATCGTTTATTAAAACATCCAAACGTTATTTCAAACATTTTCTTCAACAGAACTCAGTCCCACCAGAGTGCAGTAACTCCCTCCATCATTTAGTCACTAAGAGATGGTGGTGCGTCCGAGGAGGACTGATTTTAAAATTTATTTTGTTTTAAAATCTATTTTGTTACTTATTTTATTACTTACCTAAATAGTATTAAACTAATATTATTATTATTGATTTACATTTTATTATTTACTTAATTTTGTATTACTTTAATATACTTAAGTATTTATTTCATTAACATCTAGGTCACCCATGGAGGATGGGTCCCTTTTTGAGTCTTGGTCCTCCCAAGGTTTCTTCCTTCTACTTTCAGGGAGTTTTTCCTTTCCACTG
>JAVSBV010018782.1:0-12182 GCA_033117975.1 Parotocinclus spilosoma | reverse complement strand
ACGCAGCAGTGGAAACTGCCATAGTTTGGAGAGAAAAACAAAGTTTAACCCCCCACCCACCCCCCAAAAAAAACAAAAACGACGCATCCACTATTCAATTAGTCGTCGACTATTACGTCGGCGTAATCGTAACTAGTCGACTAATCGTGGCAGCCCTAGAGTAGAGTAGAATCTGTTGTTAAACACTTTGAGATGCCATGTTTGCACTTTCAGCAGTAATGTTCATGTATTTGGTTTTCGTGATATCTGTTAGATTAGTTTGAATTTAATACAATTTTGAATTGATCTATACTAGACTTGTAGCCCAATCCATATGTAGTTGTAAACTATTCAAGTTTTTTTGTGCTGGTTTTATTGGAAAATGTCAATTTTTGCAAACATAAACAGGCACAGGTACATTCTCCAGCTTATAGTCGTGTCTGAAATTGTTTCTTATAAAATGCACTACTTATTCCTCAGCTGTTCTGTTCCCCTTGCTCTATGCTTAGTAGATAGTTGAATTTCCTGTATAGTGTGCTACATTTTTGTGCAACTGTTTTACTAGACTTCTTCCTCATTAATATTCCAAAATGCATAGCAATATGTTTCAGCAGTGAACCTCTGGGAAATGGAAGAGGATACTGTGAGGATAGTGGAATATAAAATCATAAACTGGGAGAGTTTAGGTTAGTCTAATGACTTTCTTGTTCTGATCATGTGACTTGTAGACTCAACCCATACCCCAAGGGGCACTGGGACTCAGGAACCTTTCGCTAGCAAATCTGGAGGCAATCCGGTGTACACGCACAGTAAATTGCACTGAACAGTGATGTGAACTTGTGTGGTGCAAAGGCTGACCTGGGCTTATACGGAACCAGTAACCAAACTACAACTTTGTAACCAACAGACCTCTATTTGACAAAGTCAGTGATCAAACCAGGTAGGCTCTGCATTGGGAGTAAGTGCTCTAAATACAGAGCTACTCTCGTCTGACCATCCCTTTTTGCGTAAGGAAGTTTATCAGTTGTAGAGCTGTGGGAGACTCCGTCAGGTCTTCAGTTGTCATGTTCCCAGACCAGGGATGTCCCCTTCTTACAATGTAGCAGTAAGTTAAAAAAAATGTCTAGTTTGTCTGAACAGTAAAGCATTCACTATGACACCAGGACACGGTTATTAAGGTTATCAAATATGGAGTTACAAAAAAATCCACAAAGAAAGATTAAAAAGAATCCTGGAAACATTACTTCCAAATAAAAAAGTGTGGCAATGAACTGTTAGTTGTGGAAATGGTGGCTAGTGGAATGTAGTAGAAATGTTTTTAGTATAACTCTTCCAGAGAAATGTACATGCCTGCTTTGTGTCAGTAACAGGTGTTTCTATTACATGGAAAATCCCTGCCAAGTTCAGCATATACGTGTTTTGCATTTACCCACATACTTTTCACAAGAACTGAAAGTACAAACACTGCAACTGAAATACCTTACACTTGGCTTCAGCATGTGGAATCATTGAGATTTGTTTAAAAAGTTAGTCTATGCCTAGTATAATCGAGGTAGTCAAGACAATTTCAGCTGATTAGAAACTGGTCAATATACAGTCTTCTCCACTATTATTCTCTCCATTGGCCAAGAAAAGTAACAATAGTTATTATTTAAAAATAAAATCTTACATGGATAAAATGAAATAAAATCAAACCACATTTGCCACATTTATTGGCACCCCTAGAAATTTTCAGAAACAAAATGTAATTGAAACCTATTTCCGTATATATTCTACTTTTTTGATTCTTTTAAAAGGTATTCAACAACTTGAAGTTCCACTGGGGTATAAATGTGAGGTGACTCATAAGCCATTCTTCAACACAGGAAAGACAAAAGAAGGGATACTGTGCTGACCTTCATAAGTTAGGCAATGGTCATTAAAAATAGTATTAAAAATACCTGAAAAAGCACATATTTACAGTTAAGGCAATAATTAAAAAGCCGGGACAAGGACATGTATATAAAGTTTTTTATATTACCTACTCACAGTGATTTTGTTAGATTAATTAAGGTTTTTTAAGCATGAAATAAAAATAATTCACAAAATAGATGCATGGCTTATAACTGTTGCTTTTGTGTGTGTAAATACTGCCCCCTAATATATAGAATGCTATCACTATTAGTAGTAGTAATAATTATAAGTTTACTACTATAAGTAGTATCAAATTATAAAACAAATATCATTTGTTTTTCTTGGATTCAGTATTGTTAATTGGTAATGTTATCAAAATATCTTAGTGTTTTACCTCTCTATTACCACAATTACTGCAAAATGTTTTTGCTTGTTCCTGTTTGAAACTGAATGAATTGTTTTTCCACTTAAAAGAACTTTGTCATGTTTTATTGTGTTTGTGTCAGGACCTCATTTTGAGGGATAATTACAAAAAACAGCAGCAACAAAAACCAAAGACAACATAATAAATGACTAAATGAATGCTAAATATGAAGTTTATTTGATAATTCAAGCATGTTCAAACTGTTGTGTATTATGCAACAGTGTGGTGGTGTACTTGTGTGACAGAATCTGCTGTCATAGAGTGATGAGCAAAGTGTGTATAAGGTTACAAATAATTCCCTAAGCAGAAAGCTGTGTATTATACAGAATGCCTAATACTTGTTTTTTTCCCCCTTTCTCTAGGTTTATTCTTTGATAGTCATCCTACCAAAAACGCCAATTAGAGAAAGAATATCGTTGCCATGTGAGTCAGGTTTTTAGTATATAATCATCATTCACAGGGAGCATTGTATTTGCTGATTACACAAAGTGATGTTCATCCACCTCACTTTCACTTTATTCTTAGCCAAGAGGAGCTTCTACATCTATGCAGCCATCTTGTCAGTACTGAATATGGTGCAAGGCTTGGGTAGTGCTCTGCTGTGTGTAGACATCGTAGAAGGCCTGTGGTAAGTCATGAATAATCATACCGATTCCTGGTTACAGTGGTTCCCAAAGTGTGTGTGTGGGGGGGGGCAGAGCAAGGACATGCTCAATGTCTAGGATCCTGTTATAATTTCCGTGACTTAACTTGTAATTATACATTCGGAAGATGAAGCAATTAATGTTAATTTTATCAGTCAGAAATGTAATTGACATCAGCATTAGCAGCTTTGCTGGGTTAAGAGCAGGGCTTAAGAGATCTGTAAATGAATCTCTGATCAGCCATGAATGGAGTTAATTAAAAATGTAAAGTTTACACCAGCAAATGTCTTTGTGAGTATTGCGAAGAAGATGAATACGAACAAAGGTGACAGAACAAGCTAAGCTGTTATAATCTCTCTATTTACATCCTCGACTGATCCATAAATCAACAAAGAAGCTGATTTATTTCATTTTTATCGATGAAACTTCTTGGTAGCTTAGTGGTTAAGTTATTGGATTTGGACCAGTGGGTACAAATCCCACTTCTGCCAGGCTGCTGTAAGACCCTTAACCCATAATTGCTTTGATTGTAAAACTGTATTAACTGTAAGTTTCTCTGGATAAGGGCGTCTGCTAAGTAACATAAATGTAAACGTAAAAACTTCAGACAATCTGTGAATACATTAAGAGCGATCTGTTTGTAAAGGTCATGAACCTCGGCTCATTGAAAGTATCAGGCTTCTCATTAATAGCTTCATATTTCAAATTTAAATCGAAATAAATATTTTCAAACAAAACCAATTGATATTTTAAACTCTATAAATAAAATTAGAATTCATTTCATCAGTCCTTTACAGATATAATTATAAAGTTGCTGCTTTGTTATGACTCGAGTCATTGCTAGGTTATGTAATACTTAGTAATACTTGAAGCTCTTGGGTCAGAGTGCTGTTATCGTGATTTAATTGTAGGTATTCTTATGTACAAACTGAACTAGGGGTACTGCAGAAAAAGTTTGGGAACCACTGCTTGTATGATGTTACACTATTGTGTTAGCTGCTGCTGTCATTGGTTGTTCATTGTTTTTAAATGTAATGGTTTGTAATTTTAGATTTTTACCGTGTGTGTGTGTGTGTTTGTGTTTGTGTTTTTTGCACAGCTGTGTCGATGTCACCACATTCCTCTACTTCTCCGTGTTTGCTCCTCTTATCTACATAACCTTCCTCAAAGGATTCTTTGGGTATGTACAGATTTGTAACATACATGCTTATTTTGTTACTTAATGCTGCATTTATAGAGATGTTGGGATTAGAGGACAGTTCCAGCATTGGTGGCTGCTGGGGAAATTTAGTTAAACCAGTTAACGTTACACACGTGCTTGGGTCTGAATTTGACCCACAGACACATACATTTGGAGAACATGCAAACTTCACTCGGATGGAAGTTTATGCGTTCTATTTATTACTACAAAATGCATTTTCTTTTCTTAACACCAGACTTCATGCTCCGTACAGATTTAAAAGAGGTGAAATTAACAGTAGACTTAAGTTTGTTAACATTTTTATTCGAGAAAAGTACACATTCATTTTATAATATTCTTAATTAAAAAAAAAGAAATGCTTTCACTCTTATTTAAGATATGCTAAAGCTAAAATAGAATGTTTTGTTTAGCAGACGCCCTTATCTAGAGCGACTTACAACTGATACAGTCTTACAATCCAAGCAATCGTGGGACCCGACTGTGGCAGCTTGGTAGAGGCTGGATTTGAACCCTGGACCTTCTGGTCCAGAGTCCAGTACCTTAACTGCTAGTTGTTTTTCTTTTAATTTCTAAAACCTGTAAGTCTAACTGTAGCTGGCTCTATGTTGGAGTGTCTGAAAAGCAAATACGTCACCTCACTAATTAAAGAGGGTTAACTTCTTTAAATATCATACTTTATGGTTGTTGTACCATTTTCTTTTTCGAAATGCACGTTCTCCTAAATCGTTAAGTTGGAAGGGAGATGCAATAAACTACATGTCACGGTGAGCCTGTTCACATTCGAAATAACATTTATAGTTTTAAACAATGCGTCTTTATCTTATATTTTGTTATCCACGAAGAAGCAGAGGAGCTAGCTAAGGTTTACCATTGAAATGGAAGGTCAAATCGAAATGTACACAGAGAACACGCCTGCCACAAACAGTTGCAGTTTGCCAAGTTTGAACATTTTATATTAACAGGAATTAAAAAAAAAATTAATTTATGAATTTGTAAATCTGCTTTGAGACAATGCTCCGTTGTAAAAAGCACTATATAAATCAATTTGATTTGACTTGACATGTAAAGCCTGTTTGCTACTTAAGACTTATTTGGTAAGTGAGCAATTCATAATCTGAGCAATCAGTTCTTCGTTTTAATAATTGATATTTTATTCTGCTATCAAAATAGTTGTTTATTGCAACCCCATTGTGATGCCTGCAGTCTTGTTAGTATCCTGCTTGGTTACTAAAACAGTTTGAATCTATATACTACAGTCACCGCCATTTGTAAAATGTTTTTTTTTTCCCATTTTTTTTTTCGTTCTATTTGTGTCTGTTCTGGCTTTTAGTTCGGAGCCAAAAATCTTGTTCTCCTACAAGTCTCAAATAGATGAGCCAGACGAGCCTGACGTGCACCTCCCTCACACTTCCTCCACCGGTCTGGGCAGCAGGAAAGAGCTGGAGCACAGTTCTTACTCCAGCACACAGATAGACACTTCTGGGGCTTACTTGGACGATGTGGTCTCTGGACCTTATGGTGCAAATCACAGCATCAACAGCATTGACAGTGACAGATGGAGGGCCATCAATGCCTAAAGGAAAAGGACGAGGAAAGGACAAAAAAAACCCCGAACTGGCCACAACTGGCCTACAGATGAAAAGATGGAATCCGTTGTGATTGGAACAGTTAACATTCCCTTTAAAGCATTAATTTGGCTTTAGATTTGAAGTCTTTTTCATCAGTCTTGCATGACAACCCACTATTTGATGGCCCATTTGTTCTCAGCTGTTCTGTTCTGACTCGTTTTAATTCCTTGTGTACACTTTTAATTGTTTCACTGATGTGTTGCAAAAGCCTGTTACATTTCCATACATTTTTATGGCTGATGGTTTTATCCAAAGTGACCTCCAATTGATATAATCTGATGTGAATTGAGGGTTAAGGGCCTGGCTCAAGGGCCCAACTGTGGCAGCCTGGCAGTGCTTGGACTTAAACAATTAACCTTTTAAATGTCCAACCTGATTAGCCACTGTTCTATTCGGCCTAGGAAGATGTTCTGTACGCATTGCATAGAGTATTGGGTATTAAAAACGGATGTGGTAATGAAGTAGGGATTATGAATTAGAATTATAAGTGAGCTCAAAATTTGAGTTTGACGCTGGTAATGTGACTTATGCTGCACTGTTTACTGATTTATTTTAAATCAGTTTAAATTATGGAAGTAAGATGGATTAGAACTATTGTGCTAATTTGAGCTTAATTTTGGTTTTACTGCTTCTGTTTTCTTTTTTTAAATTTATTTTAAAAATGTTTAGTTTTTATCTTGTTATAAGAATCAATCATTATCTTTTCAGACCGCATCAAAAGGACCAATGAACGAGTGTCAGATTGCAACGACTGACCTTAGTTTGAATATAAATGCTGAATTTCTTTTCCGTACGGAACGACAACTCGCGCACGCACACACACACACACACGCGCACATGTACTTTAATGACCAAAAATGTGTGTGTGTGTGTATATATATATATATATATATAAATAATGTGTGTGCACTCGCGTTTTATGGCAGTGTTGCTTGTGGATTCTGTCTTTATCAGTGGAATTATGGGTTCGAATCATTTACAAACTAAAGATATGTCTATGGCTTTCTGTTCACACTGCAGTTTTGTGTACAGGGTGAGTCAAAAGTCACAGGTCACACTGCATGATGCATCGTGGATGTTTCACAAAGGCTGCCCAAACCATTGTTGAGATTTATTTGTCGGTAGCGGTTTTAGGAGTGTCGTCCAAGGTCCCAGTTTCTTGGAATTCGGCTATAAGGTATTTTAACAGTGCTGTGTGAAATTGGTGATCTTTCTGAGTGTCGGTTGTTGAAGTATGCGGCTATGATATGGCAGCTATGTTCCTCAGACATTAGCATTGTCAATTCCATCTTCAGTTACCCGCGATGAATAACACAAGTTTCTAAATTTCTGTGTTGTTAACTTTTGAAACGCGATATTGTAAATCTGATTGCTGTTCTGAGTCAATTCTGGTCGTCTTTGATATGCTGCATGACCACCTTCCTGTTGGATAAACTTCACTTTGATCCAGTATGGCAGACATGTTCTGGACACCCATTACTTGCTGGGTATTCAGATTCAGGTCATGTTCCCTTTTGTTTTTGAAACAAAAAGGTGCCCTGTTATTTTTGACTCACTCTGTATTTTGAAGTATATGATTATTTGAGGGTGATGGCAATATTAGACATGCTGTCTGTTATATTTTCCTGAAGAGTGATTCAAACGCTAACACACTGTTTATAAAACACTGCTTACTGAAACTCTGCATCTCTTAAAATGCTTTCTTTTTAAGCTGCTATCAGGTTTCTGATTAGGAACCAGGAACACTTCACAGGTTTCGTTTGTTCTAAAGGGGACTTTCCATGACCTTTCATCCATATTTATGGGAGCAAGTTAATTTTCCACATATTTTATTGCTTGGTAACAATGTTGTTACTTTCAGGTTTGCCATCGAGTTTGGAAATAATAGTCACAGTATTACATTTCTCACAAAAATTAGGGGATAATTCAAAATGAATTATCCCATAATAAAATATCACGTTAATATTTGTGAGTAGTATGTTATGAAAAGTGCTACCGCCATCTGCTGGTTAATAACGGTATAAAATATCTATAGGATATGAAGTACTACTGTATATACTACTGTTGAAATATTGCGCTCTGTGCTGCCGGATAAGCCACTAGCCTTTTCCAGCCTCTGTTCAACTGTGCGTGTACGAAAAGCTAGTGGGTGCAATTTAATTGTAAAAAATGCTAAATTAAAAAAGACTATTTATCTAATGGCATATACACTTATAGGCACTTTATTATCTATACCTGTTCAACTCTATGCATTCAGGTATGTGAGCGTGGTCAAGGCGGCCTGCTGAAATACACACCAAGCATTAGAATGGGGAAGAAAGATGATTTAAGTAACTTAAAGCATTTCAGAAACTTGAGATGTACAGGTATTTAGGGTCAGATCTAGAGTCTGGTGTGAAAAAGAGAAAAAGGCCAGTTAGCTACAGTTCTCTGGACTATGTTCATATCAGAAGAAAATGGACAGACTGATTCAGGCTGATAGAAAGGCAACAATAACTCAAATAACCACTTGTTACAACCAAAGTATGCTGAAGAGCATCTCTGAACACACATCATGTTGAACCTTGATGCAGATGGGCTACTGTAGCAGAAGACCATCTTGTATCAGCCAACATGTTGTCCACTACTGCCATGTTAACTACACCATGTAACAGCATGTTCACTACAATTCTCAGTAAATTTAGCAGTGGTGGAACTGGAGCATTAACAGCAAGAACAACCAGAGCAGTGTTCTGTGATCATTTTGGATAACTTGGCTAGCAGTTTCCATTGAAGTATTATAACCCATGAAACATATGAAGTCCAAAGTAATAATGCAAAGTGTCACACCAGATACCACGTTTAGGCCAGACTTTTTAAATTGCTTGTTCCTCGGATGTCCCTACTTAAGAATCTACTGAGGAGGGACGGAAAAAAAATACAAATACATTTTTATTTTTCAGCACTTTTCAATTTCTCGGGGACTATGTGGAATCAATACAAGGAAGGAGGAAGAAATAAAAATAATTTTTTATTTAAAAATAAAATTGATTTAAGCTACAATTAAATTAAAGTGAATCTGGAAAATTAATGTAAAAACAATACCGTTGGCTCTCCACCGGAGGGCACAAAAACCTACTAAAAAAAAATCATTTCAACCATTAGTACTGCGGCGAATCTGCAAAATACTAAAAAAAAAAAAAAAAAAAAAAAAAAAAAAGTGTATTCTTCAAATATGATCGTCGGCGGCTCCGCGAAACAAAATAAAAAAAGTCTGGCCTTACTATATTTTGTCTGTTGGTTTCATTAAGTTAGCTTGATTTACTTTTATGGGCAGCATGGTGGCTCCTTTCTGTGTGGAGTCTGCATGTCCTCCCTGTGTCTTTGTGAGTTTACTCTGGGTACTCTGGTGACCTCCCACAGTCCAAAGACATGCGTGTAAGGTTAATTGGCGTCTTCAAATTGTCATTGACTTGCGTATGCAAAACACCCCAGCCCTGTAACTGGAAACAGCTGCACGCAGGTCCCAAGCCTGGATAAATGGGGAGGTGTGGAGAAAGCAATGGCAAACTACTCCACTATCCTGCCAAAATACTTTATGGATCACATCGATGAAGGACAGAAACGTGTGGAGATTTGATCCATCAAGTGAACGAGAGTCGGCTACTACTATCTACTTTTATGACTTGTGTGATAATGTGTTGACATTTGAGGTCATCTTTATGCATACAGGTTGAATAGGGTTCACAAACCTTCATGCTCTGTTGTAGCATGTGATGGGTACAGTAAGCGTTAAGTCGTAGTGTGTATATAATTTTCGAATTTTTGCGTATTGCATTATGGGATATTTCATTTTAAAGTATCCCCTATTTTTTATGAGCAGTACATTTGGATGATATGAGGTTTCTTCTTTGAGGCAATTTCTGACAATTTATTGAGAAGAAAGATTGTATTTTGTATTTTGAAAAAAAAAAAGTTGCTGGGATCACATACAATTTGTTTTGGTTAAGACAAAAACTGTAAGAAAGTTAGATTATACCTAATTTTGTGCGAGGGGTTGTATAGACGAGTGAGACGAGAAGCCTTATTTCCAACTACATTTCCCAGGAAGCACCGCAGCAACACATGATCGTTGACGAAACCTGTCATTGGGTTTTCACTGGTTTATCCGCCTACGGAGCGCCGTGTCCCGTTTCGGAAAGTCACCCCTAGTTAGTATCTAAGCTAAATAAGCTATTAACTAAAACAGGTCGTAGTGCGTTCGTTCTGAGGACATGGGGGGATCCGAAAGTACAACGAGGAAAGTGTCTTTCGGTCTGGACGAGGAGGACAAAGTCACCGTGCTGCAAGGAATTAAGGTGACATGTTTTGCTCCTTTGCCTGAGGTTCACGTCCACGTTCAACGCCCGGGCTAACCTGCTGCTGTTACTTTATTGACCGTAATTTATAATTACTCGATCTCTAATTGTGGTAAATGTCTACGTCTGTTCACGATCACTGATTAGCTCAGCATGCATAAATACGGATTTGGTGGTGTAGATTACAGGATGAAATGAATGAACATGTGGTCTCATTTCAGGCCTTTTATAGTGACCGAAACAGTCATGTGTACTAGATTTGCTTTTTAAAATAAGGATAAGAGTTTCTACTTTATTTATCACAAATCGTTGTTTCTAATCAGATCCGCCAATAAGCTAGCTAGCAAGCATCCAGTTTCCGGTAACGGTAATGAACACTTATCTAAATAAAGGTCTATCCCGGGTCAGTTCGGTGGTTATGTATATTTGTATCGCTTGTATGGCAAATATATGTGCTTTAGGATAGTTTAATTTCAAACTGTCTATCTGTTGAAACATAAACTCGCCTGTTAACTGAAGAATTTGTAAAGACGTACCCAGAGCATGAAAAGTGTGAGCAGAGCATTTCACTGACAGAAAAAAAAGTGTACAATACATACAATGTGAGGTTGTAAATAGCTTTGCTGTAGTTCCCTTATTGTTATACTTTGTACACTGCTCACAAATCTTTTTTTAAAGAAATAGGAAGCCATTAAAAAAAGAAGCATTCGATTTTTTCATTAAACAAGATCATCAGAAAGGCAAATGCAACGCAAAAAGTTGTGTGATTAAGCAAATGAGATGCAAACTCCATTATCTTGATTGAATAGCAAGTCATATATTCATGGGGCTGAACAGAAGTATGTCAAAATAGATGAGAGTACCACACATTGACTGTTCAGTAGGGTGTATGATCACCCAAGACTGCTCAAACACACTGACAGTGATGGGGCATGGACAAGATCAGATTATCCAGCAGTTTTTGAGGGATCCTCTTCATATTCGTTTTGAAATGTCTCCTAATTTTTGTGAGCAGTGTAGCTTTCTCACACCGTCTGGGACTGTGGTAGTCTAATCGTTAAGCTACTGGACTATGGACCAGAAGGTCCAGGGTTCAAATCCCACCTCTGCCACAGTTGGGTCCCTGAGCAAGACCTTTAACCCATAATTGCTTGGATTGTAAGTCGCTCTGGATGAGGGTATCTGCTAAATGCCGTAATGGGCATTACGTTATGGGGCACTTGACAAAGCCAAGCACTGTGTAATATTACTAGATGCCCTTTAAAATATTTTGAAATCAAGCAGGGATAATATGGATTATTAGTGCAATGTTAGCTTGAGTGCACACTGTCAGGGAGATTCATATCAAATAATATATTCTGATATACTGAAAGAGTTATGCTGACTATTTGTATTGGAAAATGCTGTATTAAATTAAAGCATCTGATATATGCGCAAATAATATACCTATAATAGGCTCACAAATCACTTTATTAGGTACACCTTTTCGTTTCTGCACTTATTGTCCATTTTATTGATTTATAGATGCACTTAATAGTTGAGTGCTGACAGAATGTTGTCCAACTACAGTCTTTATTCCCCTGTATTCTGTATTCTGTTCTCTAATCATCTGGACCTCTGCTGACGTGATGGTGATGTATTAGTGTGTGTGTGTCAAGTAGGGCTGCCACGATTAGTCAAGTATTCACGATTATGTCGACTAAAAAATACTTTATATATATCTATATATAATAGATTAAAATAGTCGACGACTAATTGAATAGTTGATGCATCGTTTTTTTTGGGGGTGTGCTGGGTGGGGGGCTTAAACTTTGGAGCTCAAGACAAAATGTCCTTGTTTCCGTCCTGGTCGGCACCCGTGCGAGGCATGACCTGCAAAGCTGGAACTTACATGTCTGTGTCCAACAAAGGTGCTGGCAATTTAGAAGTCCATCTAGCTTTAGCCAAACACATGACAGCGGCCAAAGGCGAAAGCTCCTCAGGTAAACTCACTGACTTGTACATCAGTAAAACAGACGATACAGTGAGTTCCGCAGAAGGAGCTTTAGCATTTCATACAGTAAAACATCACAATAG
>JAVSBV010018771.1:0-12182 GCA_033117975.1 Parotocinclus spilosoma | reverse complement strand
CATAAAAATCATTAGGGAATGACTCATTTCATTTCAGAAACAAACAACTTTTGAAAATTTGTTGACCAGTGTTATTAGCCATTGATTTAGCTCTCAGTGTGTGGCACATGGATGCTAATAGGCAGACTGGCAGTAAGATTCATGGTTAAATGTATTTTGTTTGTTTCCTCATAGTTGTACATCAAAGTGAATGTAAAATACAGTTTAGTAATTTGTACATTTTTGTTACAGTGTGCCATTATAGACAATGTACCATATAACATTTTTCCTGACTTGGGAATCTGCCCCTGACGAAAGGGAAAGCATCTAGTGAATAGTAGTAAGCAAAGCTATAATAAGCTAAGCTAAGCTAAATGCAAATATAAGTAAATACAAAACTGCAAATATAAAAACGATAAAAGTCCAGTGGAGTAATCCTGGCTTATCTGTGCATTTGCTATCTGCGGTTTCACTTAAAAACCCTGAATGGAAAAAGCTCAGAAATTAATCAGTTTTAAATAATGTGCTGCTCTGAGCAGTGTGATGAAATTATCTCACTTTGTCCTAGTCAATACATGAATCATTTCTTTGTTCAGTTTATCCACACTCTTCACGCTTCAAGTATTTAGTCACATAGTAGCCATCTCAGTGTTGAGATAAAAAATACACATTATCTATAGAGTTCAGTATTATGCGCAGACAGGATAGTTTGGATATTGGAAGTTATCATCTATGGATTAGGGGGAATACAGGATGAGCCAAAATATCAGGACATGTAACGTGCTGTGCCATGGATTTGTCGCATAGGCTGCCAAAAACATTGTAGCTATTTCTTTGTCTGTAGCTGTTCTTTGGACAACCACTACGTGGCGTGTCGTTCACAGTCCCCGAATTTGACTATGAGGGGTGCTACATTTCTGTGTGAAACTTGTGGTCTACCTGGGTGTCGGTTGTTTTCCCCCGGACATCAGAATTCGTCAGTCCCATCTTCAGTTACCTATGATGAACAACAAATGGTTTTAACTGTCTCTGTTGATAACTTTTGAACCACAAGAGATATTGCAAATCTGATTGCGCCAATCGATTTCAGAGACAATTCAGGTATTCTCTGATATGCTACATGACCACCTTCCCATTGGAAAAACCTGCCATTGATCCAATATGGTAGCTTTCAAGATGGCTGCCATGTTTAGTAAATACATGAGCCTAAAAGATATGAAATAAGGCTGTGACTTTTGACTCACCCTGTACTTTACTTGACTTTGAAACAATGGCTGTGTTACAAGAATAGTATACTTGCACAGTCAGTGATTGGTTGTTGATGTACAGAATTGCATAGTTTCATTGCTGAAGGGAACATTTGTTAAATTGGCCTGGAATAACAAGCTATTGTCACTGAACTGAGTTGGAGTGAAAAAGAATGTGGGCAGGACTGGCACATGTGGCTAGCGCTGTCGACTGGCAGCTCCAGAGGTCACTGGTTCGAATTTCGGCTGTGTTGAGATTGCATGTTCTATTCATGTTTATATGAGTTTTCTATGTTTATTCTGATTTCACCTCACATTCCAAAGACATGCATTGGTTCAGCTGGTCTCTATAGATTGTCTCAACCTATTGTCCAAATCATACTATTTATACATTTATTCATTTCTGGTTCTGGGCCCAGCAAAATGTGAGGGTTGTAACAGAAAGGCTATCCGACATAAAACCTGAGCCAGAACCGCTGTGGCTGCTCCCCGGCAGCAGCAGGGGAGCAGGGAAAGAAGAACAAGGAGGAGCTGAGTGGAAAGTGGCCTTTCCCCCACAGCTTTCTATATGTGGAAGTATCTGTATGTGTGCAGATGGTCTGCGCTGTCTTACTGCTGTCACTTCCCCCACCAGTTATTTTAAGAGCTAAGTTTTGCGCAGTATATGCTTACTGTGTAATTTTGTGGTGCGTATGAACCTGCGTGTATGTGCCTTTCGCTTTTAACCTGAGTTTCAGCCAAACCTGTGTGTGAGTGCCAGTGATTGTGTGTTTGTGCTGTATATTTGGGAAAGCCGATTTTCAGTAATAGTATGTGTCACGTGTCGCGCTGCTGTTTCTGAGACATTTGCTATGTGACATTGTTTTGGGTTATAACCTTGGAGTTCTACAAAACCTGTCTATCAAGTGGACAGAAAATTTTAATTCCTCTATGTAACATATACCAACACAACTAGCTACACTTTTAGTATAACTCGACTCACCTGGAACCATTCTACAGAGTATGTCATTACAGTACAAACAATGACATAATATGGACAAAACTCTGTGAACATGTAGACATCATATTCATATGTTATTGCCAGTAAACTATGTATTGGGTTCCAGTTAGCATTTCAATTCATCTCAGCGATGTTGAATGCCATTAAAGTCAGAGCAGTCATGTGCATGGTGATTGTTTTGCTGTTTCAGCGACTATGGCGTCATAGTGGTTAAGGACAATTTTGGACTGTACCTTATAAACATGGTAACAGTTTTAGGTTGCTTTGGATAATTTACTAAATGCTCTAAAGGCTCTGACCAGTATTATGACTCGCTCTGTGAACTTGAGCTAAGGTGTGTGTCTGTATCTCAGAGAGCATGTGGCTGTCTATGCTGACATACTACTGTTGTGCACTTGTGTGTAAGGAGAATTGTTTTTAATGCAACATTGTGAGAAAGTGTCTTACTGGGTTGTTGTACATGCAGGTTTTGTTCAGGTTGGAAGGTTTCGTTCAAATAATTATTTGTACTAGTATGTCTGTTTGCGTTATATAACTTGTTTCTTGCCACAACCAGTGTAGGCTGCCTTTTTGTTGTTTGTGGGAGTAACTTCATCTCTGTTTTTTTATTAGGAAACCAGGTAAGCAGACTGTATATATTCATTGTTTGCTAGGAAAGCTTGTCCTGAGGTCATTTTGGCTTGGTATGGTGTGCTCAATACCTGATAGTGATATACCTTGGTGTGTGCATTCTTACCCTTAGCACTACGACCTGACCTTAACAAACTTTCATTATACCTGTATCTCAGAATTCTATTTGACCTGAAGTAGACTAGGTAATAATACTAAAGCCCTTTAACCCTTTCACAGTGATGGATCCCTAAACAGCAAATATACTAAGGATCATAAGATCTAAGGTATAAACCCCCTAAAACCACAAATGATCCAGAGATCCAGCTCTTGGCCAATCTTTTTGTTAGCTGGGTACAACAACGCCCAAGTCTGGTCTCATATGCTGCATAGATATAAATGTATAGTAAGAGATAACAAGAATGGCAAGCCACACTTTCTATATCTCTCAACAAACAAACAAAAATCCCAATGGTTGAGGATACCTGCTTTTGAATATTTGTGCATGCTAAAAACGGACCAATCTGTTACGATAGCGGTTGGTGTTTTCAATTTTGGACCCAAGTATGCGGGATAGGTGTAACCCACGGCGTATAATAAGAATGGAAAAATAATGAGAAACAACCAAAAGGGGGTATAAGGGCGGAGCTTAGACACTCCAAACAAAATAAAACCGAAAGTATAAAGTTGGCATGCCAAGGTTGCTCACCATATGGGAGCAACGCGCGAACTTGTCGTGAGAGGACGCCACAGCGTCAGTCGGGCAGAGCTGTATAAAGCACAGCTTGCAGGACGTCACTTAAGGTGTGAGGCACGGAGGTGATCCGAGCGCCAGAGCTCGAAATGAGCTCGAAAGTAAGCGCCATTATAGCGCGAGTGTGCACCACACATAATAGGCACAAAGCGCCAACGCGCAAAAATAAACTAAATAAGCGGGACGCGACAAACGCGAACGCGAATAAATCGCGAGCGGCGCTGCAGCACCAGGGGGCGAGCGCGAACCCGAAAACAAAGGAAGTCAGACCGGAAGTGTCTCATTCAGACCCAACTCCCGGCTGAAGGGAGGCTAAGTAGGCTGCAGGGACCGGACGCGTGTGACCGCGGATCGAGCGAGTTCGGAACGGGAAAACCCTCAAAAGTGCCCCTAAATAAGTAAATACCTCTGGGGGTTACCCGCCCGTACTGATCCTCCAGCTCTAAATGCTCTCGGATCTTAACAGCTATCTCTGGGATGCACGGATAAGCGGACGAGCGCCATTAATCAAACGTGCGCACTGGACGGAGATGGAACCCCGGTAGAACCACGATGACCCGGCCCCGAACGACGCCTAACACCACGCCTTTATAGGCTATGGCTCAGCTGTTCAGGATCGAGACATAATGAGATAGCGGGTATAAGGGCCGTCCCACCGATAGCTCTGTAATGGCGACCGGCGGGGACAGCCGCAAGTTCAGAGAGGAGGTAGGAACCCTAACAATTACATGATGCAAAAAAGTATCTTACTATTGCAATTACAGTGCGAGCAGGGGTGACTGTGGCTAAGGCAGAAGATGATCCCAGACACAGCCAATCCTGTTTGCATGTGATGTTCTACCTGACCTGGGGGCTGATCCAAGCTTCTTACCCAGATCCCTGTGGTGGTGGGATAGCATGTTAGAGTGCTGCACTGCCTGAGCAGCCAGAGAAAGTGTATTCAACTAAAATACCGAGCAGCGTGTTGACTTGTTTATTTATTTATTTATTTATTTTAATTGATTAAACATGTTATTTCCAAACAAGAATTCTCTCAGTTTTTGAGTTTTGGTCCTCTGACCATGACAACACCAAATACTGGATCATGTCCAATATCAATTCACTAGCGTTATCTTGAAAAATTACAAAGTCTGTACTTGTAACTTAATTTAAATTAATAGAACAACAACATTTTTAGCAGCCAAAATGCAATAATTTAGCTTAAGCTTTCATAATGGAAGGCAAGAACAACAAACACTCAGCATGGTCTTCACCACCCCAGCATTTTGCGTGGATTCATTACTGAAAACCCTTTGCATATTTCTCTACAGCTTACAGAACACAATTTTAAGCTTATTTATGGATTGTTATTGCGTAGAAATGATAAAACATTGGCCATTATCTGCACACAGGCCTTTAATGAGTGGAGTAATTTCAGTTTGAGCTCTGCAGGGCACCTTCTGCTGCTGCTTCTGAGAAAACCGTGTACAGATGGCTAAGTAATTGTTTAGCTGTGTTTGTTTATGTTTGGACTTCTTGTTTATTGTGATATCTGGTTATGAATATGCTTGAATTTGTGAAGTGTGACATGTTGGCTGGGTGGCTATGCTAACAATTGTATGCATATATATATATATATATATGTGTGTGTGTGGGTGTGTGAGGGTGTGTGTGTGTGTGTGTAGCTGTGTGTTAATTATAGTATGAAAGTTTATTAGCATTTTCAGCTGCCAACACAAACGGACCATAAAATAGAAGTTCACTAAATATTGTATTTAGCTTTATATATCAATATATGTTTATTATTATATGTATCAGCCTGGCAGCTGAATCAGAACACCCAAATCCTGCTATTTGGAATTCTAGCTTGAGAAATGCCACATATAATGATTTAATACCCATTTCCAGCCATAAAAGTAAAACAGTTGAGACCAGTATGTGTTTATTTTGGATAGTGGTCAATTTGCAAGACCATATGAGATCCATGTTCATTCCATGTTACATTTACCTAAATTGCATATGTATAAATTGTGTGTTTTAATGTGCATAGTTCAGATTGTCTGATCTTCATTTAAATGTAATATTACACAATTACAGCAACTTACAATTGATACAGTTTTGTGGAATGTATAATATGCATAGGGCTTGGCTGTACTTATGAGTTGCATATTTAAGACCTCAGACTTTAAGACCCAGTAACGTTCTACAACCAGTTCAAGATCTAAAGACACTGAGAGAGATTATATAAAAAGAGAGTTTAATGTCAGTGCATATGAAGATTGTGTTTACAGTAGGTAAGTGAAGAGCGTAATCATTCTCTCTCACTCTAGTCTTCTTTATGTCTAGAAACAACACTTTATGACTAATCGCTACTCATCACCTTGTAATGGAGCTATGAGGAGGAGGCACATATTGTACATTGTTAAAATATGTGTTATATGATGTTATATGATTCAATTTGAGTGTGACCATTATTGTTTCTTAATCATGATCTCAGCTAAGTAAAATGAAATCAGTTTGAAGAATCCATTCCTGGAAATGAATTAATAAATGTAATTCTTTGATTGTGAAAAAAACTTGTATTTGAATTTTATAAGCAAATTATGATAGGATTGCACATGATAAATATTTCAATTATGCTTCCAAAACACTTAAAAATGTGTGGTGTACAAAAGTCACCATATCACAAACAGGTGGATTAGTATTTAAGAAATGTTGTATATAGTTTTCAATAATTGGTTAGGAAAACATATTCCAAGAATTATTAAACACACTAGGACATAAACAAATACATTAAATATACAAATTCATAAATTCATAAATAAATCCATACATTTTTATGATCACCTTATATCATACATTTTGTATCTTCCTTGCAGACAGCAATTCCTCCTATTTTTTGTTAAAAAAAAAAGCAATCCTGTTTTTGACTCAGTAGTTCCTATCTGCACATACCCACACCCAGCTCAGTATTGGTTCTTGGGTAACAAGAAAATATTACAACCCACTTCTCCCTCAAGTCCACCTCAGTACAGAGGAGAAATTCTATTATCTGATATAAGTATCAGAGCGTCTGCTTATGGCATAGGCATAGGAAATTTCAAAATCAGGAGTCACAAAGGGGCCAAGTATAAATCCTATATGCATACATAACCCTTGCCTCAGTGGGCTTTTTGTACTGAACACAAATATAAATGCAACAGTTTTTGCTCCCATTTTTCATGAGCTAAAGTCAAAGATATAAGACTTTTTCTATGTACACAGATTTTTGTCTAAATCTGTGTTAGTGAGCACCCGGCCAATCCATTCACCTCATAGGTGTGGCATATTAAGATGCTGATTAGACAGCATGATTATTGCACATGTGTACCATAAACTGACTAGCCACAATAAAAGGCCACTATAAAATGTGCAGTTTACATTTACTGTACTTTACTGTCTGAGAGGTACTTTTAAGCATTACAACTGATATCACAGAAGAAAATGACCTTTGCCGAGGGCACTGACACAGCCCAATCTCATGACATACCCTGTCTTTTGGACTTGTTGGCAGTCTGGATAACCCTAGATCCTCTTGGTTTTCAACTGGAGCACACTGCAAATATTGTCCAAAAATGCCTCGAATTCTGATTTGAATTTTTTCCCATGTTCCACGGTCTGAACACGTCGTTCACATGCAGCAGGTGCTCTCGCCTCTCCTTGAGAACTGCTTCTTCGTCAAGGTTGAGAAGTGGCCCAAGGTTGAAAAGTGGCACAGAGTGGCCTTCTTGGGTTTCTATACAGAGCGAGGCAGAATCCAGGCAGACTCAGCCAAGGTGCAAGCCAGCTGACTCCAATTGCAAGGACCTGCAATATTGTCTAAAGTTTGTAAACTTCTACAGGAGACTCATCAGGTTGCAATAATATTGTAATGCCTTTCACTAGCTTGACTTACCCTAAAACCACACAGAAACTCACAAAGCATTCCAGCAGCATAAGGCATAACCATCCAGCCTTACCTACACCTGCAGTTCATTATTGAAGTGGATGCATCTGAGTCTGGAGTTGGTGCAGTTCTCTCCCAAAGGTCCCATGTGACTGTTTGTTGCCTATACCCCATTGAGGTGAATAATAATGTGGGTAATCGCAAACTCCTGGCTGTGAAGATGGCCCTGGAGGAATTGAGACATTGGCTGGAAGGAACCACACAAGTCCAAGCCTTCTTCATCTGGACAGACCAGAATAATCTGGCAAAGATACAGACAGTCAAGAGGCTGAACCCCAGGCAAGCTAGTTGGCCATCCTGGCATCAGGCACACATTGGCACTGTTTACAATGCACTTTTAGTGGCAAACCCTGGAAGCCAATGCAAAGGGAGTTTCAGCCTGCCCCATCTGTGCTCACAAGAAGAACACCATTAGAGAAGGAAGAAAAAGCATACTTTGTACCAATAAACAATTCCTTTTTTTGTATTTAATAGTGATCAACATGTTTAAAATACACAGTATCCCCTTTGATGTCGTTTTCGACAAGGGCCAACAGTTCACATGCCAGGTGCAGCATGTCTTTTGCAAGACCTTTGGGGGTCACTGCTAGCTTCTTGTCAGGCTTCCATCTGCAGACTAATGGGCAGCTCAAATGTTCTAACCAGGACCTTAAGACCACTCTCCACTGTATCATCACTGGAAGGCAACAGATGTGGAGCTTGCACATGGTATGGATTGAGTATGCCCACAACACCTTGGTCTCCTTCATCACAGACTTGTTCCCTTACAAGGACTCGTTGGGCTGCAAAAAAAACACTTTTCCCAAAACATGAAGTGGATCTGGCCATCCCCATCAGTACAGAACATGTCTATCACTGCAGATACACCTGGAAGGTGGCTCGAAGCCAGATACAGAAGATGCAGTCCTACACTAGCACCACAGCTAATCACCACCCCAGGCCCCAAGATTGTCCACTCTATCAGCCCCACCTTCGTGTGCCTCAAACTGGTCACTGGAAGTTCAGCATGGCACCTCATGTCACAGAACTTTGAGAATACGAAAAAAAAATGTTCTCTACTTAAAGATGGCCTAGGCTATAAGAAGATTTCCAACCCCTTGAAAGTGAGCTGCAATAGGGTGTGCAAGTCCACACAGCAGGTTTAAACAGGACAAAATTCACTCAACAGGCTTTGCCATGGTTGACCAAAGACGTTGCGTGCATGTGCTTAGCATCATTTTGAGAGGATGGCTTTTAAAAGTAGACCTGCCAGAGGTTAAAGGGGTAGGGGATCAGCCTGTGCTCAGACCATATGCCACACACTGTATCAAATTGGTCTTCATGGCTGTTCCAGAAGGAAGTCTTTTCTAAAGATGATGCACAAGAAAGCCCACAAAACAGTTTGCTGAAGAAACACTAAACCAAGATAAATTAATTTGGTTCAGTTGGTGCCAAGCGTCTATGGTGGCATCCACCAGCTTAGATGTCATCATGAAGAAGTAGAAGAGGATTGCAGTGTCAACCTGTGAAGCTCTAGTGATTTCCATGCCCATACTGTACTTATGATGGTGAAATCATTCTCATTAGGAATGGCTTTAATAAAGTACATCTAGAGAAGTTTGTATGGTGAACCTTGCTGACAACTACCTTACTATTGCACTCTATCTGACCCACTTATAATTATGTTATTTACTGCAGTATCATAAGTGGGTCAAAAAGAGAGCAATATTA
Organism: Parotocinclus spilosoma; assembly: GCA_033117975.1. Classification (NCBI taxonomy): domain Eukaryota; kingdom Metazoa; phylum Chordata; class Actinopteri; order Siluriformes; family Loricariidae; genus Parotocinclus; species Parotocinclus spilosoma. The sequence goes on along the minus strand of JAVSBV010018771.1, from coordinate 2,919 downwards.
AGATTGCACAGGAAATAATTTTAATCTTTTTAAGGAGCCTTACAGTGAGCAGAAAGTGGAATGTTTTACATATGGGGACTAAAAAGATGCATATTTTTACACCCACACCCACACATGTTGATGCTTAAACATAATCTAGGTAGCTTTTTCTCTTTGCAGGGTATAACATTTTAAATCAAGGTCCTACCAATCATCAGATACCAGAATGTGTTTTGAGATACATGGCCTAAGGATAAAAGGTTTTGCCATTTATGTACAATTGGTGTGATATACTTGAGCAGACTACCAGGGACACAGATTACTGGACTACACCTGGAAGGTAATACTGGCGCATTTCAAAGTCATATTACTTCTGTTCCTTTATATCTCATTTATTTGTTGCCTAAACCTGATCTTGAAGGAAAGCTTGGGTGTTCTTCCTAATTTTATCTCAACTGGCATGTGCAAAGTGATAGCGGAATCTCACATCAGATTCTGAACCCAGATGTAATTCTTGGGTACAATGTTCAGAAAATATGATCTGTTCATCACTGTTTGCTCAGCTTATTGGTTGCTGTCTACTAAATTTCTGGTGGCTTCATGGTCTGTATAAGCGCAGGGTACATCTTTCATGTTGGTTAGAGGCTCTCCAGCAGTGGTCATTGTTCACAGTACCTCCTTAGACATAGCACTGTATAATCCTAGGGACAAAACTTCAGTACTGAATGCTAAAGCCACATTTGTCTAATAGGAAAGGCTGAATTAGGCCATTTTACATATGTGCTGGTCAGTTTGAGAGTTCCTCTCAGAGCTTTTAACTTTTGGTTTTATTATTGGAGGGTGCAAAGAAGCAGCCCTTGAATTGATCGATCAACCCCAGTATGGTTGACGCAGGTTGCAAAAGGGGACATCGCTCAAGAACAGGGCCCTGTCTCTTTAATTTGTAGATATTTTAAATACAGTATATTCTAATTTATGTATTTCCTAATGTATGTGGTCAGTATTTTTTGTTTAATTACATGATATTAACACATTTTAAATAAATGTGTTTGATGCAGTTATCATCAGATATACCTCTGTGGCACATGACACACTAAAACAATGGTTAGTCAAATTGTATGACAGTCAGATTTACTTTTGCTATAAAAAAATATACTTAATATGTATATCACGGTTTACCAGGACTGTCCTTGGACTGCCTAGTCACCAGATTATCAAGGCAGTTGTCCTAGAAGAAAGCCTCGTCTAAAGATTATGCACAAGAAAGCATGCAAACATGGTTTACTGGAACCATGTATTGTTTTGAGACCAAGATTATTTTTTTGGGTTTAGATGGTGTCTAGCTACCTACAGTCAAACCTGGTGATGGGAACTTTATCATGTATGCCAACATGTATAGTGACAGACATGAAGTAAAGCATTCTCCCCTACTTTTGGAAAACAGGGACTCAGCAGTAACATTATAACAAACCAAAATATGCCACCAAGACGACCAATACCTTGCTAAATAAACTAAGGCTAAAGGTACTGGATTAGCCAATCATGACTCCAGACCTAAACCCTATTAAGAATTTGTGAAGAAGTACAAGGTCTGTAACACCCACCAGCTCAGTTATGTTGTCAAGACGAGTGGAAGAGGATTCCAGTGGCAACATGTGAAGCTCTAGTGAACGTCATGCCCAAGAGAGTAAACGCAGTGCTGATTATGTTATGCTTGGTAAAACTAGCAAGATATACTAAAACTATTTCTACATTTACCATAACCTAGGAATTTGACAGGCCTCCTCTTCATACTAAAAAAAGGTTGAAACAATTATTTTCAATTGTGTTAGTTGAAAAAAAGGCTTTTGTTTGTTGTTTGTTTTTTATTTGCAGATGAATGTGTAAAACCTCATGACAAGTGAATAAATCAGTGCAAGTTGAGATAAAGATCTCAAAACAAGCTATAAAAAAAACAAATGTCAGAGACATGGTTTTTGCTGATTCACTACATATAATTTAATATATTGCTAAATAAAGTACTATCACTTTCTTGTTTAAAATGATAAAATGTCTGTCAAAAAAGGTTTGTATGTATTGTTTATTTGGTGTCTCCATACACCATGATTATATCTGTTAAAGAATATAAGTAAATTGCTCTATAAATCAAAATAACTAATCATATTGTGATACTATTGGCTTAAAATGATTTTATTTGCTATAAAATTTAGATTTACATTATATTTACATTTCCAGCATTCAGCAGATGCCATCATTCAGAGTGACTTACAAGTACAGTCTTATAATCCAACCTAATTGTGGGTTAAGAATCTTGCTTAAGGACCCAAAAATGGCAGCTTGGCAGATATGGAATATTGATAAAATGAAATAATTATTATTTAATATTGAATATTAATCTCAGTTAATGCAATCATAAACACCCCATCATCCATAGCCATTAAAAGTAGTTATTAGAGAAAGTTGTTATGCTTGGGGTGAGGCAGAGACAGAGACTGACATAGGTGCAAGTGTGTAAGGCTTATTTGCATGAGACATGGTGAAAACACAGTGATAACAGAAATGCAAGGGTGATAACAAGCACAGAACAGAAATACAGACAGAGGCTGTGTTTGAAATGCCACACTAATATACTACATACTGTATGCTTTACTAGTGGCAACTACTATTGGATACTGCATACTGTCACTTGTATTGTACTGTATGTTACTGTATACATAGTATGTGTATATATATACAGTGCATCCGGAAAGTATTCACAACGCTTTACTTTTTCCACATTTTGTTACGTTACAGCCTTATTCGAAATTGTATTAAATTATTTTTTTTCCTCAAAATTCTACACAAAATACCCCATTATGACCACGTGAAAAAAGTTTTCTTGAGAGTTTTGAAAATGTATTAAAATTAAAAAACAAAGAAATCATATTTACATAAGTATTC
>JAVSBV010018760.1:0-12182 GCA_033117975.1 Parotocinclus spilosoma | reverse complement strand
ATGTTTCAGAGCCTTTCGCTCTTTTTCCCCGTTTTGGTTTTGTTATCCTTATTTCCCCATTCTTATTATACGGCGTGTGGATCTATTTATCCCGCATTCTGGGACCGGCAAAACACCACCACTGATCGTAACACATTCTTCATTTTAATCTCACACACTTAAGCATTTTAAATCAGATTCTGGATATAAATAAGCACCACTGAGTTTCCCATTGCTCAGTGCAATGAGTAGTTATGTGAAGAGGCATTGATGAAGGTTATTAGAGCGGTATTCAATGTGCTGCACAGAGTGTGTGCGTTGGAAAGGACTTCAATTAATTGTTATTTTATAAATTATGGTGGGAGCTAAAATGGATATAGAGGGGGAAATACAATGATTGGTACATAAATAGCCAAGTCACTACATGTGAGTAACAATGGACTTATGACTGTTCTGACCTTCAGTACTGTAAGAAATGGTTTTGACTGGACTAGTCACAATGTCAGTGGTGGCTTAGTGGTTAAGGTTTTGGCCTATTCATTGTAAGGTTGAAAGTTTAAATCCATTGAGCAGGAACTCGGTTCACTAAGTTCCTCTGGTTAAGAGGGCCAGTTGTAATTTTAGTCTAAGCAAAATATACCACTTTATATGTTTAGTTACAAGAGATGTTTTGTTTTTATTAATAGAGTGACATGTCTCTGAGTTTGTAGACAGTGCTGCAGTGTTACTCCAGCTTTATACCAGTTTTGCACCAACTTTTTCCTGGCCGTACATCAGCTTTACACCATCTTTATTCCAACTTTACCTCACCTGTACACCAGTTTAATTGATGCTTACTCCAGTCATAAACCAGCTTCACTCCAGCCTTACTTCAGCTTTACTCCAGCTCCTGCCTTTGCTACACAGATTTCTGGCCTGCTTTTTAAACAACCATTACATCATGCGTTTGTCCATGCTTATGAAACACAGCAGTGAGAGATTCTGCACAGTTCAGAATGTGGGCTTGTTCAGCCAACGGGTTGCTTGCACTTTTGTATGAACGTCTGATCTTCAACTGTTATCCATACACTTTCCAGAAGATGTACATTAGAGAGATTATTAAATGTATCTATAGACCTTCAGAGTTGATGTGTCGCTCCAGGAAAACCAATTGACCATCACAAATGATCTTAGTATACTGCTTACAAAAATTAGGGGATATTTCAAAATGAAATATTCCATAATTAAATATCCCCTAATTTTTGTGAGCAGTGTAGTAGACCACTGAAATTGATAGATTTTAGCTTTCTTCCATAACGGACTAGAGCACAGGTGTCAAACTCAATGGAGTAGGCCAGTTGATGCCAATCTTATGTTATAACCCATTCATTACTACACAGCATTTTGCCCATTGGAGCAGCACTATTGGATAACACCCATTGAATCCATTATTGCATCAGTAAATCTGCACTAGTGGATTTAATCAGTTGCACAGTTCCTCGGGCATGCATAGACTGGCCATGAGGTACTGCCTTGATTTAAACCCCTGGTTTTACTATGTTATCACCAGTGACATTAGCAAAAGTGAAGTTCAATTAAATAGTTTGGTGCCACAGGGGGCATACCTGGTCCATTTCACATGGAAACAGCTCCATGCCCCCAATCTTTGAATCTCAAGAGCCTAATTTAAGGTGGAACTTGGACTATTAGTGCTGGAACCTGCATTCAGTTGTTCAGTAGGGGTTCCTTGGCACTGCAAAGTCCAGAAGTCTGCTTCTGGGCAGAGAAATGGATCCTGCCACCAGTAATTCCAAGGCATGAACATGAATAAATTAATGTATATGAGTATGTGACTGTGTAAATGTGTGTTCCACCTACCAGAGGCTCCTGGCTGTCTGGTGCTCCATGGGTACTGAGATGGGTCTCCCTTTTTCTGCTCACAGCCTAGATTATATGTGTTTATCTATAATAGATATATGCTTTGTTAATCTGTAAATAGTGTCCCTTATTTTCCACTGTTTTACAATCAATAAACACACAGTTAATGATGGCAGTGGTAATGAAGCTATAAGCCTTAATAGTGTGATATTTTTCTCTGACAGTAATCAAGTTGTCATGTATTCAGTTGTTTCCCTTAGGCAGCAAGAATGTAACACAACTCTGTTATTGGCTGAATACAGTGTGACAATTTCTAATAGGTAGAATAATTCAGATTTGTTTTTTGTGGTTGTTGATGTATCATGCACTTAAAAATATCAAAATGCGGACTTACAGATTGCACAATTAGTACAGCGAATAAACTTAACAGCTTATGGCCAATTAAAAATAATAATATGTAACATGTACATTGAGTTTGACACTCTTGAACTAGACTTTATTTTTATATTTAGTATTATATATTTTTAGAATAAAGCACACTGAGACTGACCAGGCACATTCTATCCATAATAGATACCTAAACTGCGTTTTTTTGTCTTCTTTGGTGTGTTTCTCGACACAGAGGACTACCTGCCTGTGATCGCAGGTTTTGTTGCTCTCGTGGTGGTGATCATCTCGGTCTTCTTCGTCAGCATCTACTCCATCTACTACAAAAACACCAAGATGGGCCGCTACACCCTGGAGGGCGCCAAGCCCAACGCCCAAAACGGCAACGTGGCACAGAATGGCAAGGACAACTCGCTCCCCATGAAAAAAATCCCAATGAACAGAACCTAGGATGTGTTTATCCGTCGTTATCTGCACTGACTTCTGTTGTCCTATGAATAGAGCGCTGTGACACTGGCTCATTTTGATTCCCACACTACTTGACTGTGGCCTGCCTGGCTGGATTTGATCCGATCTTCAAAGTTTGCTTCTCCACCCATCTGTTTTTCATCCAAGTCTATATTCCCATTGACTAATGGATTCACTTTAATTTATCCTACTGTGTGAGGTATCTCATGCCATGTCAGTGGAGCGCACTTTGACTGAACTGCCCTATTCTCTCAGCAATAAAGAACTACTGCGTGTTTGTGGCCAGTAACTAAGAGACATCTAAATATACAGAGGCTCTAAGTCACTGAATGTGCTTGTATTTAGCCACAGTGAATTCCTTTGATTTGGTTTCGACTTGGGAATTATGTTTTCTGAGCTTGCTGATGAACCACTAGATCAAGACACTGATGAACTGTGTGCTAAAATGAAGGCAATATTAAGTGTTTTATGCAAAATGAGTATTTATTCAGACATTTGAAGGCAGTGTTTTATGCTAGATTAAGCTACATTTTTAATGTTATGTTAAAACATTTCAATTTATATAGCTTAAAAACTGGAACTGGCATAACTTATTTTATATTGTTGTTTCCACCTTATCTCTACCTACTGCATCTGTATAATGTGTGTGTGTGTGTGTGTGTGTATATATATATATATATGCTCACAAAATTTAGGGGTTACTTAAATATGGGTTTTGAAGTATCCCCTGATTTTTGGGAGAAGTATATTGAAATTTTTGTGTAATAGAAGAAAGCACAGAAACATCAGGAGTGTTGCGAGCCATGAGTCAGTCAAAAACTGTAGAGAAAGCCCATAAAATAGCCCTTATACAAATATAATTGATATTATATATGACATATCACATATATCGTTATGCATCAAAACACCTTCCTAAACACATTTACATTTATAGCATTTAGCAGACGCTCTTATTCAGAGCGACTTATAATTCATGCAGTCTTACAATCTTTCCAACTGTGGGTTAAGGGCCTTGTTCAGGGACCCAACTGTGGTAGCTTGGCAGAGGTGGGATTTGAACTCCGAACCTTCTGGTCCATAGTCCAGTACCTTAACCAGTAGGCTACCACAGTTCTAAACACTTTTTAGTTTTTTTGGGAAAAATAACATGTATAGTAGTTTAGTCTGTAGTACATGGGACTAGTACTCCCAATAATATATGGGAGTCATTGAACAAAGAGCAATATCATATCCTGGGCAGAGTTATGGCATTTTCTAAATTCACAGGAAACCAGTTGATGGCAGGGCACTAAGTGAGGTACCATAGCGATTGCACCTCACCTCCATTCCCCAGCCCAGCTAGAAAGGCACCAATGGGACTTGAACCTAAATCTAGGCTAGCATGGGTTGTGGTTGTAGATTTGGAATTGATGTTGTCCATTTAAATCTGTTAAAACTAAATTTGGAGTAAACAGCGTAGTGATTATACAGTATATCTACTTTAATATTCTAGAATGACATTATAGATGCAGTGGGTAGAGGTGGAGTTGAAAGTCGCTGTAGTGTTCCTTTAATTGTGTAAAAGGGCTGAGTGGAGAGCCTTGATTTTCAATGTTTAATTATACTGACGAGGAGGCTCGCTGTTTAAGGCTATGGACTTAGGAAAAAGGCTGTTCTTCATTTCAGGTGCCTATATGAGAATTAAGCCTTATTAGGAATTTAAGGATTGGGATCTTAATGGGAATGGCCTCACTCGTTGCATTCTGTAACACAGAGGGAGGAAACAAGATAAACATGCCCAGCCTTTTAACGTCTTCCTGTTCTTTGTTTTGTGTTTGTTGTAGTTCGATGAATGTATAATCTGGTTTGTGTAGAATTTCCTTTTCAATAAGTCTTCCTCTCTTAATGTCTTCTATGTGTGATTTTATAATATGTATGTATATATATTTTGCTATTTGTAAATTCTTTTTCTGAGAAGATAAATACAAACTTTGATACAATAGTGGCGTCCGCAGTTGTTTTTTTTTTTAAATGGCTTTTTTGGGATGTGGAACACATGGAATGATGTAAGCAAAAACATTAGATAGTGCGCCTCACTTTTTCAAGAGTGGAATGATTAATAAGTATACTCCACATAATTCAGTCATTTTAGGGAAAATGAAAAGTAATTCTGGACAGGTCAATTGACATTGTGTGAGGGAGGAAAGGCAGGTCAGGGCTCCTCCCTTGATGACTCAATATTGACCCCTAACCAGCCATATGATGGACTCTTCTCTAGGTCACACTTTTGCATGCACACTACATCCGCAGGGTTAAAAATAATACAATGACAGGTATGCACCGCATCATTTATTCATTCGGTGCCCACCCGGCAAAGGCAGGAACAACCATAGACAGGGCGCCAATCCATTGTGTATTGTACATGCATACAGTCACACACACTAAGTGCCACTTTTAAAAACACCAATTAACCTAACACGCATGTCTTTGGGAGGAAACCGGAGTAATCCCACACAGACACAGGGAGGACCCAAGCTGCTCCACCCTGGGATTGAACCCAGGACCTTCTTGCTATGAGGCAGCGGTGCTACCCACTGAGCCACTGTGCCGCCCATGACTGCATCATATTGTGTGAAAAAGTTTGATGGCCATAATATCTTTATCTTAGTCACAGAAGTAGCAGGTTTCCATCCAAGAGATTTCTAATTGTTATGTGGCTCATTTACGATATTTTTACTAAAAAAAAATAGCTACCAAAATTGCAACTGTGGTTAGGTCTGGCTTTGAAGCAAGTAAAAAAAAAGATAAGGAATTCAACTCAGTTGTTGCTTTTAGCGGCATAATGTTTACAGCCATTTACAATCTGTCTGTTGCTGTGTTCTTTGCAGTTCAGAGACCCTGGGCAGGATGAGCAATGGCCCACATAATGAGCACCATTGAAATGTGCATGCTTCACCCAGCACCTTGCAAATCCCACTTCTTCATTCATTCATTCATTTATTCATTCATTCATTCTTATTCTCTTAATATGATACTTTAAGAGTCATTTTAAGGGTCGCATTCACATTTAGTCTGGGCGATTATTAAGTCTTATCTAAATGGGTTAATCATTAATTGGGGAAAATAATCATGTGACTTATGGCTTGATACATCATCGTGCTTCGGCTTTAGCTTTAACCTCATTCTTACATAAAACTAAATATTTGGTTTGGCATAGTTTTTTTTCTTTTTGCTTTTTTTGGACGTTTTTCATTAAGGTTTTTCTTGTCCCATTTACAAAATCATGTGTAAATGCATCAGAGATACCAATGAAAACATGATTGGAATAGAGTTGAATATCTTGGCCCGAACCTGGAATTGGACGAGTTCTGTCAGGTGTGGGATTGATTTCTAACATTTTGCAGTAATTGCAAAATTTAAATGAGGGGTCCGGTCATGTGAAGCTCTACATGAAATCTGTCTTGATTTATCTTGATTTGATTTGTTAAGGAAGTAACGTTATTCATTAGTAAATGATGAACATGAATAATTGGGCCCAATTTCAGCTGTGACGTGGAATACTTCAATCTCCTCAGCATCCAGAAGCCTAAACAGTTTAATATATCACTCACTCCAAGAAATCCACAGCACTGTGGCTCTACAGATACAAGCACACATTGAGGATCACACACACTGTAGAAAGGCCACCTAAGACATACACACACATACAGGTCCTTCCACCTCACATTCCATGTGCATTCTGAAATGCTTTCTGTCAGCTCTAACCATTTTGGATACTCTCCACTGCGACAAGAATGCATTTCCATCAGAAAAAAAACTGCTGCTCATTGGGTGGTGTTGTTTTACAGTTCTAACTAAACTCTAGAGAGAAATACAGTAATCACAAAAATTAGGGGATATTTCATTATCTGATATTTCATTTTCAAGTATTCCCTAATTTTTGTGAGCAGTACATTTACACCAGCCTGTCTGGCACCAACAATCATGCCACTGTCAAAATCACATTGCATTAAAACACAATTATATTTTTCCCCATTTTGATGTTTGTATATATTAAACTCTGGACACCCAATTGTCTGATTAGATCATTGCTTGACTGAGTAGGTATACAGGTGTTCTTTGTAAAGGAAATGGTGGATGTTTATGCTGCATACAATAGAGACCAAAAGTCTAAGAGCACTAGTGCCAATGCTAGATTTTTGTGGAGATGGAAAAATATTTATATTGCAGCAGGATAATGATCCAAAACACAACAAAAAGTTTGCAGCAACTACTTTAAGATACTGTACTTCTGTCTTCGGACTTTTCTCTGAAATCAAATTATCTTAGACTTTATTGAGCATGTATGTTGCCAACTTGAAGACGAGGGAAAGTTAAGCATTCGTTGACATCACAATATGGTTGGGAATACTGTGAAACCATTCTGGTATAACATCACACTTTGAGTCCTTGCAAGTGAATGCTATCATAACAATGAAAGGGGAAACCAGGGGTTTGCATTTGTCAGCAACTGGTCTGCAAAGGGGTGCTGCACATTCCTACTACAACCGACATTAAACATTCCTGTGACTTGAACCATAGTTCTTCTGTCTACTTGGACCAGAGAGGATAGAGCCTTTGCACAGCAATTAGGCTGGAGCACCAAAGCCCTTTTGCCAACTTGTGGTTGTCGCTCATCAGATCATTTTTGGGAAGTAATCACCGCTGGTGACCCAACAAGCCTCACTTTTTTAGGAGATTCTCAGGTTTAATTATTTGTCCCTTGTTCAAACTTCTTGGGTCTTTACAGCCGAATATTTTCTCCCACATCCAACAACTATGAGAACCGACTCTTCCATTGCCTTCTAAAATATTCCAGAGCTTAACACATACTGTTGTATCAGTCTGTGAAACATAGAAACATCCTTCTATAACACTGCTCCTGTAATCTTTGTTACTTCTCTACACTTTTCATTTTTAACTCAAGCATTTTACTGAAGCACTTCAGCACATGGGCTGATCGAATAGATTCAGCCTTATATGGATCATTTAATAAACCTGCATTTTAATTCATCCTTTGGATTCTCTTCCTAGAGGTGAGGTGTCCGCTTCAGCTAAGACCTCATACAGTGGTGGTGGAGTATGGGGCCCCAGTTTCAGTGGACTGTTCCACTAATGCTGAACACATAGGGATAGGCTGGAAGGCATCTCAGGGAGCAGTGATGATGAAGGAAGGTGTCCAGCTTATTACCTGGAGGGTTGATCGTCTCACGCACTGGGACATCCAACCAATTTGCTACATCAACATGGAAAGGCAGTGCTCAGCAGATCTCCAAGTTACCGTTTACAGTGAGTTCTTCTTTCATACTGCATCAACATGAATTGATGGCAAACATAAGTCATAAAGCAATGTGAAAAAAGACTGGTCAATTTGACAGGGATTTTATGTTCTCTGGCATGTAGTGTGATGATTAGAGCTGTTATCTCATAGAGTTTGGGGGAGTTTGCATGTTGTCCCTGTGTGAATTTCCTCAGGGTACTCTTTCTTTCTTACACATTCCTGAGACATTTAATGTGCAAAGGTCAGACCGTACCAGCTCTGTTTCCCAGTGCATCTCTATATGTTTTTCTTTATTTTCATGCTTCTGTATTTGCAATAAATAAACCATAGCCAAACGTCAGTATCCAAACAAAAGGATCTGTATTCTTGCTATAATCTCTCTCCCCGCTATCTTAACCTCTAAACCTATATCGAATATGAACTGGAAATATATACAGTAGATAGTGTCTGCTGATTTGGTATTTGGCCTCTACCTGCACTTCCACTTCTTTCATATTTAGAAGAAGATGGGTATATACAGGGATTCAGTAGGATAAATTAGTTAAACAAGCAAACAAGCACCAAGCTATGTTGACATTTCTAAACGTATGAAGGGCTTTGACGATGTCAGAACGAGGTAGGGTTTTTTCCTTAAGAAATATTGGATATAGGTCATGAGCTACTTTCAGATAACAGGGTCTGACTATACTACACTACTCACAAAAATGCAGGGATATTTATTGTTGGATATTTCATTTTGAAGTATCCCCAAATGGTTGTGAGCAGTAAGTATAAATTCACAGTTTCATTTTTATTTTATAGTTCATTGTTATAGCTAAACACTTAATACGTTTGCTTTCTCAATAGAGCTTCCACACAAGGTGTCCATCAGTACGGCGGGTCACATGGGGCCAATGATTGAAAACAGACACTATGAGCTCCAGTGTGACGTCCAAAACGTGGCACCTGTTCGCCTCCTTACAGTGAACTGGTACAAAGGACAACATCTAGTGGCCAAAACCTCATTTTCAGACTCCACTAAGACTCCGGTGAACCAGTCGACGATATTCCACATGCTTGTGAACAGAGCAGATGACGGAATGCAGTACAGATGTGAAGCAGAGCTGCAAGTGAAGAGACATGGAAATCAACCTTCTTTTAAACTGTCATCACAGGTTCTTGGCATTACTGTACATTGTACGTTTTTGCTTAAGCTAACTTAAGTATTGACTGTTCAGTAATAAAGTGGTCTGTCGATGACATTGTGATGTTCAAATCTGCTTTTCTTAGACACACCACACGTCACCAGGCAGGTGGAGATTGTTAATCAGACAGCTGATGATGACACATTGGACTGCACGGTAACGGCAAATCCTTCTCCAAAATATACTTGGTATTCAGAAGAGTTGCAGAAGGAATTCAACGTAGGACGGCCAGTCCTAGCTTTATCAGCGTTGACTTCGGGGAACTACACTTGCACAGCCTCAAATGGACTTGGCAGTGCCACCAAACTGTTCATTGTCCAAACTAAACCTAAAGGTGGGTTGAGAAAACGTCTGTTACAATTTTGTCTCTTTGCAGTTTCTGTGATTGTTAGTTTTCCTGAATCCATCTGAACAATCTTCATATTTAATAAATGAAAGCGGAAAGATGATCCATTATCAGACAAATACATAAAATCATAAAATTCACAATTTAAAACAGAAAAACTTAACCTAACCTCTGTGTACCATGTATGCATGTATTATCTTTAGTGACTTGTGATTTACATGACTACTATTAGGGTAACGTTATACTGAACAGATTCAGGATTCAAGTCCCAGTACTGCCAACTGCTACTGCCGGCCCTTAAATAGGGCTGTTAACCCCCATTTTGCTTGGATTGTGTCTTGTATGATTGTATCAGTTCCTGTGAATAGCAGCTTCTGATTCTGCATAAGAGCTCCTGCTATCAGCCAACTGATGGTTGGGGTTGAGTTCAAGGCTCTGTGAAAGTCAAATTCAGTCACAGCAAGAGTTTATTCTCTGTAGTGATGCACAAATTGGATACTGTGGATAACAGGCATTGATACCGACCTGGTTAAACAAATGTGCCAGATGTGTCCTATGCACATTCAGTATAGTAGCCAAGTTCACTCTTCATGTGAAGGTGGTTCAGTGGAGAGCACCACTGCCTCACAGTAAAAAGGTCCTGGGCGATCTTAGGGTGGGGAGGCCTGTATCCTTGCTGTGTGGAGTTCTGCCCTGTCTGTGTGGATCTATTCCGGTTTCCTCAGATGTTATTATTTACATGTTATTATGAATTATGAAGGATTAATCACACTAAAGGTATTGTATCAGTTTTGTTAGAGAACATTTTCATCCTTTTGTTTCCATACATCAGTTTAATATAGAGTTAAGAGTTACATATTAATGAAATAAGCATATAATAATTTAAATATGTCTTATGTCATGTCTTATGTTATGTGTCTGTTAAGTACTAGAATAAGCATATGTCTTATTTTAAAAGACCCTCTTAACTGGCATCTAACACCACAAGTGGCATGATTCACAGTGAAGTCCATGCTCTAGATCTTCAGTCCACAGCTGGAGAACTGTGCAGATTAATTTCTATTTAAGAATTTGCCTATATTTGTGGCGGTAAGTTGACACACCGCAGGGAGAATAACAAGCAGAGGCAGAAGAACTGTGTCTTTGTACCGCAGCACTCCAGAGAAACAGAAACTGCTTGTTAGCGCTGCGGTGCCCCAGAGTTTGCTCTTTTCAGGTTCACTGGTGGCTTCTGGAAAAAAAAGTTGTAAATACAACAGGAAACACATTTTATTGTCAGATAAAATAATATCATATAGTCTCAAACAATAATGTATGTGAGGATTTAAAGTTGTATAAACTTTAGTATCCCGTATAGTAATGTAGCCATATAATATGGTGTTATCATTAATATATTCAGATCATTGTCAGTGTCCGAATGTGCAGAAGTGATTTGGTATTTGGCCTCCACCTGCACTTAAACTTCTTTCATATTTAGTAAGAAGATGGGTGTATCCAGGGATTCAGTAAGATAAATTAGTTAAGAATCTCACTGTAAGGATATTATGATGTATGACTTATGTCTATTTACACTCATGCACTTACAGCAACAAGCATTTACTATAAAGTAAGTATAGTAAACATTTACTATAAAGTAATAAGTATACAGAGGGTAGTACATAACCATGCACCAATGTATCATGGTTATTAAGCGTACTTGGTATTGACTGATATCCAGTACTTAGGTTTTGGAATCAACACTGAAAGAGAAAATCTGGGATTGGTGCATCTCTATGTTTGTGCACAGGGGATCACCATTATTTAACTCTCACCAAAATTCAGGCAGGCCCAAGCATTTGGCAAACCCATATATGTCCATCAGATTGCTAGTGAAAAATGATTAATTATTCCAGAGAATGTATTCATTGCTTCACAGGTTGTTGGGAAGGTGGCAGCCTATGACTCATACTGCCACTACTTGCATTGGACAAAATATTCATCCTCAACTATATATTTTTTAATTCTATTACTGACCGAACCTTAAATAGATTTATTTTTAGTAACTCTGTGTTGTGCATTTGGTTATGTATCCATATCCATTTAATTTAATTTCTATTTATGTAGCTATTATTATATAATAATTTCCAGAGTTTCTCCTTCCCACATTCACACTAGTCTTACTCTTCGGCTTTGTACACCTTGATGTAATGAGTTCACTTCCTGGTCTTTGTCAGTCAGCATAGACCCAACACCAATTACCCAAGTAGGCTTTGTAAACTTAATTGGCAGGACAAGACTTGGAACTGTAAATGTAACTAAAGCTGGAAATCTGATGTAGCACAATTTAATGTTCTACTGCTAGACCAGTATATACTGTACATTTTGTATATAAGGTTTTGCATTAACAGTCCTGCTATATTCAGTACTCTTTTCTCTGTACTGAAGAACATAGCAAGAAACATTTATGCTAATCACACATGATGTAGCTGCTGCAGAAAAACATTAGGTTTAAAACAGGGGTCTCAAAGTGCCGGCTTGTGGGCCCACACGGCCCCTCACGGGTTAACAAAATAAGGATAAATCTAGTCTGCAATTCAGTTTATTTATGTTAGGGTTCCTACCTCCTCTCTGATCTTGCGGCCGTCCCCGCCGGTCGCCATTACAGAGCTATCGGTGGGACGGC
>JAVSBV010018749.1:0-12182 GCA_033117975.1 Parotocinclus spilosoma | reverse complement strand
ATGCCTTGTGCAGCATGAGAACTCCGGCAGCACTAACTATAGCAGCATAACTAAAGGGAGAGAACCAGAATTTAATAATCTAAATCTAACTAAAAGCCTGAGTAAATAAGAATGTCTTTAGGCTGTAACTCTGTATTGTAGAGCTTGATAAAGGTTGGATAAACTAAATCCCTTACCCGTGTGCTAATATCAGATACGGATCAATGACGGTTCTGAGGGAGGGGAGGGAGATCACCCCTCTAAATTTTGGATTCTAAATGGTTTAATGATATTATGGTCTGTAATGGGAGAAATATCTACGGTAAATCCCTTCTGATCTTTCTTTGAGGAGCATCGTTTATAAACGTTTGGTGATAAACTGGAGGGAGTTCCTCAGAAAGGACACACTTTGGGTTGTAAGACATTACGGATAGAAGACCTGCAGGTGCAGGTCAGAGTAACAGGTAAAGGAACGGCCAGCCCAGGCCTGATACTGGACCTCTTCCTTACAGCCTTCTGATTTTGGTTTGTTGGCATTTAGGAGACTCTCTTCTGCCCTCCACCTGTGCTTAATGGTTGGTTAAGGCGTTCATTTCCGAAATCTCCTTTCTCCTCCTGTTAGTGTCCACACACACCTGACATCGCTGGAGGTGAGACAGAACGTCCTTGGACCGCGGGAGACCAGAAATAACCGTATAACCACTACGGCATGAATAACAAATCCTACCGTAGTAACATCCTTTAAGGCTCGTTTGTTTCCTTAAGCACGGTGGAGACGGTAATGATCTAATTAAGCGAGCTCGCCGCTCGAGGCGTCCTCCTGTGTCACGGCCGTGCGAGCGCTTCCCATCTGTCCGAGCTGCAGACTCAGCATTCGTGCTGCGCTGCCAACTAATGATGGTCAGACCATCGCTGGGACCTTCACGCCCAAAGCTGCGGAAGGTCAGCAGATCCGAGCCCTCAGGGCTGAGCGCGATGACTTCGGACGTATAATCCACCCGCTGACGAAATGTCACCGTGAAACCTCGGCCGGCTCGAGGTCACACGTACGCTCTCTTGAAAGGCCTCGGAAAACCGAGCCAGTCAGGACGAGACGATTGAGCCGTGAGATTCCCCGGCAGGTTCAGATCCTCGCAGCGACTGGTTAAAACGTTATATTACATGATGTCGGGGCGGCTCTGAAGTCTGCATGAATAATGAATTCCAGACCCCTGAGAGAAACATGGGGGCTACGCTCTCGACAGATCTGCTTCGCACGGCGTGAATGCGAATCCTGTTTTATTACGTTCGAATCGTCATCGTTATTGTGCGACCTACAGATCGACGTTTTTTCCTGACGTTCCACCCGGAGATCAGCACTTAAGCACCTAGCGATCGGGCCTAATGCGACCGAGCCGTGCTAAACTCGGGCGTACTCTGGCCACTTTTTTAGGAACACCATTTTAATAAGACGTCTGCTCTCCGAACAGCCTTTATTCTTCATGAGTCGGGTTTAAGAAGTCCCTGGAAGCGTTAGTGGGAGATTCTGGGTCATGCTGAAACGATTTCTGCTCTGTCCCATCCCAGACATGCTCTGGTATGTTTATGGAACCGGCTGGTGATTTCCGTTAGACAATACGTGGCCATAAAGCACCAAAACTTGTGGGATTCAAACCACGATCGATCGGCATTGAGGGGCAACTGTGGGTCCAGGAAACCAAACCACAAGCAAGGCTGGCAGGATGAACCCTCAACTTTTTCCAGTTTCACCACCAGCTGTGGTCTGCTTCGATTCCTGTTTTTGTATGCTGTAGCCAGTGTGCCTCAAGGTTTGATGTGCGCGATCAGAGACGCTGTAGAGTTCAGAGGTGCTTTGATCATTCCTTTATTGATTTGTCCTTTCAAAATCCCGAGGAAGCTCGAGTACATTCAGGGAACTCACACCGACATGGGGAGAACATGCAAATTTCTAACTGTCAGCGGCCAGGCTGGGACTCAAACCTTAGTCTCTGGGGGGGACACAGTCCTAATGAACTAAATGTAATTTATTGTTATTTAAAACGCCTGACCAAATCCTCAAGGGAAGTAAAGAATAATAAAAGTAAAAAATAATAAGTAAAAAAAAACCAGAACAGAACAGAACAGTAAAGCAAAAAGGAAAGTAAAAAGGAAAAGAAAAGGAAATAATAAAGCGCAGTAAATGTTTTGAAAATAAAAAAGACCGTGCTAAATGAAGTGATAAATAGTAAAGTAAAAAGTTACTGTAAAAGAAAGTCAAAGGAAAAGAAAGAGCAAATAAAGAACAAGAAAAAAGGAAAGTAGAAGAGAAAAAGTAGGGAAATAATAATAAGGAAAAGAAGAATAAATCCAGTGAAGAAAATAAAAAAATAATACATTTAGTGTATGCAGTAAATAACAGAATTACAGTAATAACGTTAAAAAAAAGTCAATAAAAAGGGTAAAAAAAAGCTACCTAATAAATAGAATTCAAAAAGCATAGCAAAGAGCGGAAAGGTAATTAATAAAAACAGGTAAGAAAAGAAAACAAACATTTTCGAAGTATATGTGCACAAAAAAGAAAAGCTAAAAAAAGAAGGTAAACACATGAAAGTAGTAAAGCAAAAAGATCAAAGGGGAAACAAAATAAAATACATTTTTTATTAAATTAAAAAAGTCAAAGTAAAAATGTACTAAACTTTAATATAATAAAAAATTAAGTCGAAAAATTTGACATGCTAAATAGTCATAACTAAAGAAAACAAAAGTAAATATGAAATATGTTTTAAAATACTTTTTTAAAAGAGCATTTTAAAAAATCTAAAAAAAATGTGTAAAATAAAGAAGTAAAGTAGTCAAATAAAACAATTATAACAAAAAGGAGCAAACAACGAACATAAAAAGAGACAAGGAATAAAGAGGCCACTAAAAAGATATAATAGAGAAATAAAAATAAAAAAGACGGTGTTAAACGTAAGTAATAAAGTAGTAAAGATGTGCAAAAATGGCACAGAAATATAATATTAGATTTTCCTGTCGCCTCCCGACCAATCAGAATCAAGAATCCACCCTTTTTAAATGATGTGATAGTAAAAAAAAAGAAAATAAAAAAGACGTAATGAATAATAAAGTACATGCAGGCCGGGTTAAAAAGTTTCACTGGTTCGTTCTGATTTTTCTCATCGAACTTGCAGTAAAAAACTGAAACTGTATAAAAAGCCGTTTGTTCCAGGCTGAAAATAAAGAGCACTGGAGATAAATCGTAAGAGAAAATAAGATGATGGACGCCTCGTTCCTGTCGAGAATCCAATCATTTTCTTCAGAGAGACGAGACGGTATTCAGATAATCCACAAACAGGAGGCAGGAGGCATGAAAAACGTTCCCTCGTACCCCTGTCTCTCCAGCGCAGGTCCTCGATAAGGCGACTCTGCTGCCCTGCAGTACCAATTACCTGTGAAATGAATCCACGAAGAGTCTCAGAGCCTGCTGGATTCCGTCTTTATAGCAGCATTAGCTCCCATTTCCCTCACAGGAGCAAAAAGAAATCAACCAAAACGCTCGAGCTGCTTTCAGCCCGAAAACGCACATTAAAAAAATACCTGAAAAAATGGGGCGGAACCCACCCCCTGTGGGACCCTGTGGGACCCTGTGGGACCCTGTGGGACGCACCGATTCGCCGGAGTGCTGCATGTGTGAGGAAACAGCTGTGTGCACGTGGTCCTGCTTCAACTCAGCTCTCCATTAGCCTCAATGTCTTAAAAAAAGAGAAATATAAAGAGAAATCCAGCATCTGAGGGAGGGGTTTGGAGGTTGATCATCCCCACGTGAGCCAGGGTACACTTATTCCTGGGTTCAGGGGGGATAAGCACCATGAGCTGATCATGAAAAAAGCAGCGGTTAGAAAATATAAAGAACTATAAACTATAAATCTAACCTCCTAATTAAAAATAAATAAATAAATACATTTAAAAATGAAGAGTCAAAATAAAAATGTCAAAAATCAAAAATAAAATATAAAATTAATTTAAAAAATGGCATCATTAAAGAAAAAGAAGGTACAGATGAAATATGTTTTAAAATAATAATAATAATAATTTTTTTTTTAATTATGTCAATTTTTTTTAAAAACATCTAAAAATAAAACAATTATAACAAAAGGAGCAAATAAAGAACAAGAACAGACCAATAAAGAGATAAAAAATGAAAAAGACGGCGTTAAACAAAGTAATAAGGTATAAAAGATGGGCACAAATATATATAAATCTATATAAATATATTATATATATATATATATATATATATATAATATTCGATTTTCCTTTCACCTTCCGACCAATCAGAATCAAGAATCCACCCTTGGGGTTGGGGTTGTGGAACTCCTGGTGATCGACCTGTCTCTGGATATGAATGTTAGCAGATCTGAGCATGTGCAGAACATTTGCTGATCTTTTCACCTTCAGTTTGAGATGTTGGTGTCACGGCCACCTCCGGCGCCTGTGCCCAGTGTGGGTCCGGACCCCCTGTGGCTGTGAGAGTGGGTCCAAAGCTTTAAGAAGACAGTCGAGCAGCTCATTAGCAGCCTCCCCGTACGCTTCCATCAAAACCGGCTCCTCCATACGGACGCCGAAGATTGCGTCTCCCGGTGGGCGTGTTGACAGCATCCTGAGCTGAAGTGTCCGGACCCTAATGAGCTGCAGCTACACGAACACATCGGTACAGGAACAACAGGGTCCTAGGGAGAGCCCCAAACTTTCCTCAGCATTATTTCTGACCCGGGCTTCGAGTCCCAGTC
Source organism: Parotocinclus spilosoma (assembly GCA_033117975.1). NCBI lineage: Eukaryota > Metazoa > Chordata > Actinopteri > Siluriformes > Loricariidae > Parotocinclus > Parotocinclus spilosoma. Next base: position 7,434 of record JAVSBV010018749.1, on the reverse strand, counting down.
TGAGTGGAGTTGGTATGTTCTTCTCTTGGCTGTGTGGGTTCTCTGGGATTACTCTAGCTCGTCCCTCATTTCGAGGATGTGTAAGGTCAATTGGTGTCGATAAAGTATCCCAGTGGGAATGAGTGTGTGCATGTGCCCCTCCCCCGACAAATTAAACCATAAAGAATACCAGTACAGGAAAAAGAAAAAATAGGTTAAAACAGTAAAAGATAAAACATAAAGTTTGATTTTCTGATTTATTCTTTCTTTCTTTCTTTTTTTCTTTTTTTCTTTCCTTATTTCTTTCTTTCTTTCTTTTTTCTTTTTATTTCTTTTTTCTCTTTCTTTCTTTCTTTCTTTCCTTATTTCTTTCTTTCTTCTTTTTATTTCTTTTTTCTTTCTTTCTTTCTTTCTTTTTTTCCTTCTTTCTTTTTTTCTTTCTTTCTTTCGTTCTTTCTTTCTTTCTTTCTTTTTTCTTTCCTTATTTCTTTCTTTCTTTCTTTTTTCTTTTTATTTCTTTTTTCTTTCTTTCTTTCTTTCTTTCTTTATTTATTTCTTTCGTTCTTCTTTTTATTTCTTTTTTATTTCTTTCTTTCTTTTTTTTCCTTATTTTTTTTTTCTTTTTTTTCTTTCTTTCTTTCTTTCTTTCTTTCTTTCTTTCTTTCTTTCTTTCCTTCTTTCTTTCTTTTTTCTTTCCTTATTTCTTTCTTTCTTTCTTTTTTTTCTTTCTTTTTTCTTTCTTTCTTTCTTTCTTTCTTTTTTTCTTTCTTTTTTTCTTTCCTTCTTTCTTTCTTTCTTTCTTTCTTTTTTATTTTTATTTCTTTTTTCTTTCTTTCTTTCTTTTTTTTCTTTCTTTTTTTTCTTTTTACTTTCTTTCTTTTTTCTTTCTTTCTTTCTTTTTTTCTTTCTTTTTTTCTTTCCTTCTTTCTTTCTTTCTTTTTTATTTTTATTTCTTTTTTCTTTCTTTCTTTCTTTTTTTCTTCTTTTTTTTCTTTTTACTTTTTCTTTTTTCTTTCTTTTTTTTCTTCTTTTTTTCTTTCTTTCTTTTCCTTTCTTTCGTTCTTTCTTTTTTTCTTTCTTTTTTTTCCTTTCTTTTTCCTTATTTCCTTCTTTCTTTCTTCTTTCTTTCTTTCTTTATTTTTTCTTTCTTTCTTTCCTTCTTTCTTTTTTTTCTTTATTTCCTTCTTTTGTTCTTCTTTCTCTCTTTTTTCCCTTTCTTTCTTTCTTTCTTTCTTTTTTTTTCTTTCTTTCTTTCTTTTTATGGACTTTCTTTACCTGTTCTACACTGTTATTAAGACTTTTATGACCTGTCCTTTACTGCCTTTTTTTTTTTTTAATTGTATTAATTATTCCAGATTCTTGGATTTCTGACAATGTTTTGAGTTTCCCTCGCTTCACCACATTCCCAAATTTAAACAAACATCTCAGTGTGGTATTTTTTATCCCTGATTAGATTCGTCGCTTCAGTCGAGCCGGTAAATAAGGGTTTTTTTGGTTTTGTTTTGTTTTAACGAGGTTCTATCTAAGCTGTGTTCTGACAGTCACGCTCGTCGTCCTGCTGAGATAATCACAAGCTCGCTGTGTCTGTGCAAGAAGACTCATTAAAACGCTTACTGTACACATCAACAAACAGCAGCTCACTTCTGATCTTATCTACAGGAGCACATTAAGGAAAAAACATTCTATATTACCGTCCAAAAAGAACGCTTAACAATGTGAAACGAAGCCACATTTAGATTTGGATTCATGACAAGGAAAAATATTTTAACGTAAAAACAAAATCACTCAAAAGAATTACTTTTCTTTCTTTCCTGTACTTCCCTTTTATTGTGTATTTTATTTATTTTAACTGCTGCACTCTTTAAAACGCATTCATTTCCTTATTTATTTCCAACAACTCTTTTCCTGAGCTTTAGGAACTTTAAAAAAAAAAAAAATTTTTTATCTTTACATTTTTTTTTAATCTTCATCTGTTTTACTCTTTTTTTTTTTTTTTTGCAACACATCTACTAAAAAAAAAAACCCCAAAAAAAACCCCGTTCAATTACACAGTGGTTCACAAACCACTGTTTTTTTGTAACTTCCCAATTTCACTTGGCTTCCCTTTTTCGCTGTTGTTGTTTTTTTTTTCTCTTTAAAACAGCTAAACATTCATTAAAAAGTAATTTCGAAGCCATTTTATATACAGATATTTCCAGCGATTTTGTTCCAGTTCTTTTCATTTCATTTGACAATAAAGACAAACCCCTGGTGCCCCCTTAAAATACTTACAAGAGCTTTCCCAGTGCCGCTGGAACCAGAGAATTAATTTGTTATTCAGTCAGATCAGTCACCCCTCCCTCAGCTCCGGGGGGGGGGGTTACATCATCCCAGACCTCTGATTGATACAGGAACTCTGAGAGCCTTGAGCCTTTTTATAGGGCAGCGCTATAGTATGTAATTCCACATTTCGCCCTACCATGAAATGTCCCGTTCTGAAAATAAAGAAAAAGTTGGTAACCGCCGAGCCGTTTCCGTTTCGGTTTGATCAATATGAAGTGATATTTGAGAGCGGTCTGCTTTCAGAATTCCAAAATTAACTCTGGGTAGCGTGACATTTAAAGCTAAGCTATTGGATGTGCAGTCACTTTTTAGTAAGAGAAGCAGTCTGATCTCGAGCTCAGGCAGCCACCTCGTGGGACCCTGGCATCCCGGGCGGCTCCGAAAACACAGGCAGGCAGATACAAAATACAGAAGGCCTAGACCGAACTCAGATCTGAGAGCTTTAGCAGAGCTTTGGCAGGTTTTTGGTTTTGAAAGCAGTTGCCACAGTTGACAAACACTCCTGCGTTGTGACGTGTGTGGGCGGATTTAGGTCTGAGGGCTTTGTGAGGAACGTCACCTTCTGTCCTCGAGCTCGGCGCAGTCCCAAAGAGAGCGACTCACCTACACGGGGGAGCTTACGCTCACGAGCTTGTTCCCGCTCTGATGTTCCCGAATTGTCAAAATCCTGTGCTGAACTCAGCTTGCACTTCTTTTTTTTTTTTTTCTTTTTCTTTGTGCGACTGCAGTATTTACCCAGGAATACGAGGACCTGCATTTTAAAAACGTAGGCTTTGATCTGTACAGGTGATCCACCGGGTTCTGGGAGCTCAGCGCCAAAATGACTGGCACACGAATTTAGAATCAAGGGGGACATCGAAAAAAAATCCTGACGTGCTACTTTTATATTTTTTATTTCTCTTTTTTAAACAGCACTTTCTAAAGATTTGAGCTTGTAACCCGGGTTTCCCTTTGCTTCCCAGCGTTAATTAATCCTCAAAAAGTTGATCTATGGTGCCAGCTGCAAATCTAATTTCTGTATTAAAAACAGACTGGCCAATCAGAGCTCGGTTGCTGGGCAGAACAGCCCATAAGAGCTTTCCTTACTTGTTCCACACTGTTTACTGCCTGTTATGGTAATTTTTTTAGTTATATTAATCGCTCCAGATGTTCAGATTCCGGACGATGACAGGGCCCAAATTTAAAGAAACATCTCAGTGTGTCATTTTTTTTATCCCTGATTAGATTCGTTGCTTGAGTTTATTAAAAGCAGGCTGACCAATAAAAGCTCGGTTACCGGGCAGAACAGCCCAGAAGAGCTTATAGGAAGAGCAACTGATGATTATAAAAGCATGGATGTTTTTTAAATATGCGGTTTAATAAAGCTAAAAGGTTGAAGAATGATGGAACTGTTTTGTTGTTTATCGAAAAAAACATTGTAGAGCTTCCTGCACTCATCTTAGCTCGTCTTTTTTTGATTTGATGTGAAAAAGCCACGGGTCCCTGGAACCTTTGGTAAAGCACATGGCTTCTGGGCCTGCTAAGCCTGAGTGCTCTTAGTGTGATCTTTGCAGGACGCATTATTGAATCTATCTGGACCTCGTACTCCTTGATGAATCCTCACGACGGATTGAAGCACGTAGTATCGTCCTCGTGGCCTGGCCATCCCGCCGTTGCTCTTGCATTTAGCAGACACTCCGTTGTAGTCCTCCTTCCTCCGTCCTCGTTTCCTGCGCTTTCATTTAAAGCAGTGATAACGGCGCTAAAAATAGTCAGGAAGCCTCTTTTATTCGAAAGAATAATGCGTGCCGTTCTTTCAGCCGGTTCGAACGGCAACTTCTGGGTCACACTTCATTATAAATCCAATGAGTTTCGGAAAATGGGCTCGCTGATTAATGGGGCTCATTTGTGCCTAATCTGTTTTGTCGCAACCATGCTTTAATTAAGACGCTCCGGAAATTTTGTAGCCTCTGATTGCAAAATAGAAATAAGAAAAGGCAACCGACCTAAAACTGACAACTCAAGTGGGTTTTTTTAGGGATTGGTGGCTGTGGTGGTGCCGTTCCTCACGACGGACTGGAAAGGGACCACAGGCATGGGCATGGAAATATCGATGGGCCCGAAAAAAACGCTATAAGGGAACGTATCCAAATTGTGTTCTGGGTTTAATCGCTTCTTTTCTGCTTGGTTTCTTCTGTTAGGAAGCTGTTGTGTTTGTTTATGAGACCGTTGTCTGCTGGCATCTGCGGGGACAGATGCGTCCTGGTCGAAAACAGTCCAGAATCTCTCCGAAAACAATCACGGGACCGTCGATTAGACATCTGTAGTGTGGAAGCAGGAGCGGCTCGGCATTGGAGCGTCAGTAGCTGAGGAGTTTGGGCGGCAGGTGTGAGAGTGTGTGTTAGTACATTATTGTGGAGGAAAAAAATTAAAATAAATGAAAGCATTAAGCTGCAAAACCAGACATAGAATAAAGCAAGAAAGAAGGACGGCATAAAACACAAAACAAAGGGGAAAAAAAGCAGGAAAGTTTTATGGGGCTTTTTCCCCCGAATTCCAAGGCCCTGTCCAAGGTCAGTTGGCATCCCTAAAGTGCCCTGTTAGTGTGTGTGTGTGTGTGTGTGTGTGTGTGTGTGTGTGTGTGTGTGTGAATCTCCGGGGGTCACAGGGGAAACTACACTAAAGGTTCTGATTGACTTCACAGCTGCTGCACAAGGTAAACATGTCCATCAGAATTAAGGTTAAATAACTGAGCCAAAGCAAGACGAGTCGTCTGAGGGTCCGGACTGTTCTCCTGCAGGGTCGAGTGACCCAACTGATCAGCACAAACACCGGATCGTTAATCATTAATCCTCCAGAAAAGAGACTCGAAATATCAAAAGGAGTAAAAAATAAAGCTTCAACAAGTAAAGAAAAAACAAAAACAAAAAAAACGTGTGCTGCCGCATAAAGAGAAATAAAACAAGAAATACAAAACAAAAGAGGGAAGGAAAAGGGAATAAAGCATGAGAGAAGGAAGGAAGGAAGAAAGAAAATAGAAATTAAGAAAGAAAAAAGAGGGAAAGAAAGAAAGAAAGAAAAAAAGGAAGACAGGAAAAAAATTAAGTAATAAAAAATAAAGAAGAAAAAACGATAAAAAGAAAAAAGAAGGAAAGATAAAGAGAAAGAAAGAAAGAAAGAAAGAAAAAAGAAAGAAAGAAAGAAAGAAAGAAAAAAAAGAAAGAAAATAGAAATAAAGAAAACAAAAAAGAGGGAAAGAAAGAAAAAGATAAAGAAAGAAAGAAAGAAAGAAAGAGAAAACAAAAAAGAGAATAAGGAAGAGAAAGAAATAGAATATGGAAGCCGTGAGAGGCTGAGAGATGTTACAGATGTTACAGATGTTACAGATGTTATAGATGTTACAATATGGTGAGAGAGTTAAATTAAAACGTCTGTTTATTTAAAATCCTCAGCCTGTAATAAAACATTAGATCAGCGTAAATAAAAGCCGGTCTGTAATCTGTAGAAAATCCTCTTTTATTGTTTCTCCTGAATAAAGATAAAGACGAGGCCTGATGGAAACAGACAGAGGATTTAGGAAAAGAGCACAGCCTTTTATTTATTCAAAGTGAAGCAGGAATAATGGGGGTGTAACGACACACCGTTATTAATATCCTCCCGAGGACTCGACGGGGTGTGTTTGATTTCTTTATTTCTTTATTTGTTTTGATGATGATGCAGTGTTTGGATTAAAGAAAGGCAACATTCAGTCAGATAAATTATTAAAGTAAAACACGGGGAGCTGCTAAAACAGCTGTGTGTGTGTGTGTGTGTGTGTGTGTGTGTGTGTGTGTGTGTGTGTGTGTATGAGAGCAGAAAGTGATCAAATGTAGTATCTATTAATAGTAAATCAGAATAAGCTTTACAATTTAAAACTTTAAACACTTTCTCGTAGATTGCTTAACCTCCGATGTTCAGTTTTTACTTTGCGCCGTCACACGACAATTATCGTTTTTCCAAGAAGGACTTTTTTCCATCATCACCTCTATTAATTTTTTTGGGATGCTTTGTTTGATGTTTTTCCTCTGGGCGGATAAACTAAATAACAGAAATAACAAATAATACAAATGATATTTACACCGAATTATATAAATACTGATATAAATACAAATACAAATAGTTTATGCAAATAAACACTGTAAACACAACAGACTTTAATCATTCATTCAACAATGACAAACACCAGCTATGTATTATAAAAAAAATCCATATAAAAAAGACAAAGGTAACACATCAAACAAATAAATGTGGAGAAATGAAAGAAGTAAAAATGGATTTAGTCCCTAAAACAGAGCTTAAATGCAATAAAAATTGTACTAAAACATTTATTTTGTGTGTTTTTTTTTTAAATAATGAAACAGGAATCGTAATTGTTTGTCAGCATGACTCATTTTTCTTGATTAAAAAGAGCGTTATAGAAAGAGTTTTTTTAACGAAATATTTAAGAATGTCTTACGTTTTTTTCCCAACATTTACAGATTCACTCTTTTTTGTGAATCAGAATCAGTGACTCAGCTGTGACTCTGTAATTCTGATTCTCTCTCAGACGGACGTGCAGAAAGGCGACGTTAAAGGCCGAGGTTTTCAGACGGACGACGTTATAAAGGGACGAGTAAAACTAGGTCAGAGACGTCAAGAGTAAAAACAGGAGGCGAAAATGTCAGTGGTGCAAAATCTCATCCAAAAAGAACTCCGTCTAATCGTCTGTTATTCCATTCCTGTCTCCTTATAGGTCACGACCCACTTTCTCCCAACTCACTGTTACCCGATTCACATCAAACAAACACAAAACTCACTTACGTGTTTTTATTAGCTTCCTTCTGCTCAACAGGACAAAAAAATCCTAAGGAAAAGGTCCAGCAGAGCCAGAAAACATATAAATAAAAAAATTAAAACTGTATATAAATAAATCCAGCTCAAACACTTTATATAAATAAATCCAGCTCAAACACTGTATATAAATAAATCCAGCTCAAACACTGTATATAAATAAATCCAGCTCAAACACTGTATATAAATAAATCCAGCTCAAACACTGTATATAAATAAATCCAGCTCAAACACTGTATATAAATAAATCCAGCTCAAACACTGTATATAAATAAATCCAGCTCA
>JAVSBV010018738.1:0-12183 GCA_033117975.1 Parotocinclus spilosoma | reverse complement strand
ATGTATTTATTTCTCAGTAGTCTTAGTGTAACCTATAAAGGCACAGAGCATCTATTAAGATGACAGAGCATGGCTTTAGTATTCAAGTAAGTAGACATTTTACAAATAAAGGTTTGATTACAGATGAATACATTAAACAGTGTTCTGGGTTATACCCTGAGGTCTGTACTGCAAATGAGCATAAAGTTCCAGGCACTGTGCTACCTGAGATCAGCTTAATATCAGTTTGGATCTTTGATCTGCTGGAACAACAGCCATCCTTTTTCCTTCATCTCAAGTGTGTCCTAAAGCCAGGAGGTTGTGAAGACACTGTGGGGAGGAAAGATTATTTTAATAGCATAACCACTTGCTTGAATTTTGTCTGTGATTTACAAAGAGCAACTACACACTGTCTCATGATTAGATGGGGTCTACAGGTTGGAAAACACACATTCTTATAAATTACTGGACAAGAGATTATAGTTGCTGACATTGTTTACCACAAAAATTACCACATACAAATTGTAATAAAACAACTATAATAAAAGGGCTAGTCATTTGTTGAGCGTTGGCTGCGCAAATATTTGCATCTGTTTATTTAAATGGATAAAATTTTGTTTAGCATATAGTCAAATCCATAATTACTGGCACCCTTGGTAAGGATTGTTAAATGAGTTTTGTAAAACGTCTGTGGGTTCATCGGCTTAAGTTAACACAACACATGAGAGAGTTGAGATGAAAGTTGTAGCTTCTTGACAGAGGTAACTTGTTTATTGTTTAAATCTGTGTAATTCATGGAGTCCATATGCCTTGTATCATAAGGGTCTTATTGTTTCTTTAAGAAAAACAGCTCCACAACATTACCAATCTACTGCCGTACATGAAAGAGAGGATTAAATCCTTTTCTGTCTAAAGATCCTTTTTTGTATGTAAAATCCACACTGGGTGTTTGTTGTCATCAGACCATAGAACCTGGTTCGAATAAAAATGCATTCTTTTGGCATGCCTTTAAAAGAGCTTGTTGGTATGGAGGTGTTGGCATGTGAGTGTTAGCTAAATAACACATCTAATTTTTTCATATCATTTATTACACACATTTTCCATGGTTGCCAAAAATTATAAAGCATATGATTCTAGGCAATGTTTTACCTGAAATCAGCTTATTTGAAATGTTTAGTTGTATACATGTCATTTGCTTGATGCCGTGTAAACAAAAATGTCAGGCTTTTGACTGCTATGTTTATTTGAATATCTGGTTCAAGGCACTGTCTGTACACACCGTGTCAACATTGCTTGCCCAGTGTGAATTGAGTTCTGAGCTTTAATCTGTTTGCCTTCTTTATGAAACATACACACACAGAGTAAGATTACCTCTGTTCTCTTTGCTTGGGTATGTTCTTGGGAAGGGTCTGAACTCTTCAGGAGGTGGAAAATCTTCAATAGGGTGGAACTGAAACTTTGATTCGAAGTCATCTATATCAACAATAACAAAAACATAATTATTGCACTGTAAGGAAAACCAGAGAATAGACTCCCTGTCCAAGAGGAGGAGTATAGAGAGAGTAGTGAAGTGTACTGCAATTTTCTATGTGTAAAACATTTGTTCATTGATTATGGAGTGATTTACCAAGGCTAAGCATGTTTCCATTCCTCATGAAGTTGGGTGGCGCTAGAGGCAGAGGTGGGGGAGGAGGTGGAATTCTGCTGGATAACTCAGTCATAGGAGAACGAGCAGGTGGAGCAGGAGGAGGAGCCAAACGACCATCACCTTCAAACAACCAGTTAGAAGAGACCTTGTATGATCACTGGTAATCACAACCATTTCGAGCTGCCTAAATACTACAGAGCTTTATAATTTTCTGTATTTCTGCTTAAATTTGACCTTATACATAATCAGTTATTCACACAAGTAATACACAGTTCAACAAATGGGACATATCTGTAACAGTGTGTGTGTGTGTGTGTAAGCCTAATTATGTTTTAGATATTTTTAATACAGGAATATGGAATATTTGAAAGGTTTCACAAACTTTTAAGCACAACTGTATGCCTGAAAGGATGCTACACCCATGCTGTTTAAAAGCCATTATCTGACATTATCTGGACCTAAGAAACTTGAATGTCAGACAACTCAAGTTTCTCCAGCCCTCCCTGTTTAAAGTTGAACACAATGGAGCCATTAACAAACAGAGAATGCAAGTGACCTACAAAAGGTGAACAAACTTCCCGGTGCTTTGTGGAAAAATGTATGCATTTAAAGTTGATTGAGATGAGACAAAATGGTTACGACAACTGTACTAGACACAAACACACTGTTATGGTCACACTTATTTACCGCACAGTATAAATAAATGGCACATAAACTAAAAACATAGTAAATAGTTAAATGCTGATTCTGATTACATACTTTTGGCTAGATTAGTTGATATTTTAGTAACCACTTTTTTTATGAAATACATAGACTTAACAGATACTTTAAATTGTAAAATGTTTGAGGAGCAATTCAGCTTAGACAAATACTGAAAGCCCTGAAGCCTTGCGTGTTATTAGCAGTTAGCTGGCTTGACAGTCACTGACTAGCAATATGACTTGATAATTAAATGATAACTACATCATTAGTATGAAATTGCAAACATAGTTGGCATTATGGTGTAATAAGTGGGTATGGTGGCCTTCCACCCCTCTTTAAGACACTGCCAATCACACAAAAGACACAGCTGGAAGGCTAGCATTGATTGTCACCTGAGCAATGTATTAGTAGGTTGATTATTTTCGTGGTACAAAATCACCAGTTAGTGATACCTAAAGTAGATTCACTTTAAGCCATGGTGTTTTTATCTACACAGCATATCAACACCAATTTGCTGTACATAATTACACAGTACACCCATAAACCAATTTACCAATTTAGGGGATATTTATTTATTGAATTATTTTATTTTAAAGTATCCCCTAATTTTGTGAGCAGTGTATTAAGCCAGATAGTAGTTAACAGCCCACAAATAAGTTACATAAGTAAAGTTTCTTCATCTTTCCCTATGTGGGTTAGTACCTGCACTCCTGGGAACTGCAGGAGGTTTCCGGCTGGGTGCTGTGCAAGGGAAGGAGGGGGGAAGTGGGGGAACTGTAGCTTTGTATGTGGGAACAGCTGGAACTTTAGGTAGTGGTGGGGGTGGAGGTGGTGGCAGAGATGAAGGAAGACTAGATGGCAAAGAGGCAGGTAGAGGAAGAGGTGGTGGAGGAAACGTGTCCCTGATGTTACCAAGCTTATTATCAGTGAAAACTGTAGAAAGAGGTGGAGGATACAAAAAGCCAGACGACCAATCCGAAACTGAGGATACTAGTACTGAGGGGGGTGCAGGAGGAGGGAGCATGGTAGGCATGGGAATGGAGTGAGACTGAACTGGTAACCATGTTGGTTTGGTCATTTGAGGAGGAGGTGGAGGAGGAGGGCAGGTTGGAACAGGACGTGGCCTGTTACTGAGACGCTCTTGATGAAGAAGTGATGGTGGAGGTGGAGGTGGAGAAGTCATAATGGGATGAGAAGATAGAGATTTAAAACTTGGGGGAATGGGATGGCTAGGGGAGGGAGGTGCTGTGTACGATGAGACAGGACGTGTTTTCGATAAAGAAGAGGTCCTTTCCAGAGATTTGTGGGAAGGAGAGAGATCTGGGGTGCTACCCCTGAAATTTTCTCCCTGTGACGGCAGATTCCACAGAGGCTGTTTCAGACTGGCAGTAGAACCGGACCGAGTTACTAAAATAAAAAAGACAAAAATTACTACATACTCAGTTATGAATGTTCTCATGTTCTTTTCACAATTTAATGAATTCTACAATAATACAAACTGATTCTTAAAAATAATAATTAGTTTAATGCATTTAAAGAAGAACCAACAAACAAGAAAAAATTGGGACAACCCAAATAGAATATAAGTTGGAAGCCATACAAAAATGACTCTTGTCCAGAAATGAGTCTTGTCCATTACCTGGACGGCTGTGGAAGCTTTTGTCTCTCTGACCAACTGGTTTAAGGACAGGAAATCCTCCAGCAAACAGTCCACTCAGAGTGGGTCCCTGTGCAGGTGATACACCAAAACTTCCAGCTGCTCCACCATTGCCACAAACTTCAACATTGTTCACTCTGGGCTCTATGGTTTGAGGGCACAGACACAAAGCATTTTTGCCAGGGATTCAGTTTGTTATGAGTACGACATCATATCCCAAATAATTACAGCTTAATGATATTATTTCACCTTATACAGTGTTACTCCGGTTTCTTCCCACAGTCCAAAGACATGCGCGTTAGGTTAATTGGTGTCCCCTAAAAGTCATCTTTAGTGTGTGACTATGTGTGTGACCTAGGATCAATTGGCGACCCGTCTAGGTTTGTTCCTGCCCTTATGCCCAGAGTTGCCAGGTGGGCCCACAACCCCGTGTGGATGAAGTGGAAGAATTTGAAATTCACTGTAAATTGTAAATTTTTGATAAATGGTGCTCATCCAGGATAATAATAGGATTCTCCATCAGACTGATGACTGCATTGGTCAAAATGGTCATGCCAGCTGAGCACTTTGGTAAATTAGATGTGTTGGAGCTAGATTGTGCTAAGCACCTGTCCTTCCAACATGATACTTTTTGTTGCATTGATTTGATGTTTTGCCTTTTTTGCGTTTGGAAGTTATCAAAAGTGGGAATGAGCTTTGAATTCTGGAAGTATCCGAGTTCACTCTTAATGTTGCCCCAAGCTTGGTATTAATCTGAAGAGCTAGAAAATTATTAGTTTGTTTCTTGTTAGGCAGTTAGGACTGAGGTTGCATAGGTACACCTTTATTGCAACAATTCTCAATATTTGTTCAGGGTATCTCTTCCTTTTAGGTTGCAATTGTCTAGTTTTTATGGCTCTATTTGATTTAGCAGCATTAAACATGCTGCTTCTTTAGAGCAGTTTGATAAATATCATAAGGATGATTTGTCATTGACTGCAGATTTCTTCTCTGTCTGGCATTGGTAATAAGGGTCTCAATCAAGTATACTGCACATTCTCCAAGTTTGACAGAGCTTGCTGTAGGACCCCGATTGATTTCTGAAGATGTTTCTGAGGAGTTGGAGCTAGAAATTAAGTGACAAGGCTTGCAAGTTCAGTTGTTGAAAATAAGGGAGAACGAGATGTCTGTAGGAAAATGGTTGTACAGACGTTTCCGGAAGCAGTTGATCCGAACCCCACACTTTGGCCACAGATTATCCACTCCCATTTGAATTTCTCCCCAGTCTGTACCATCTCTGACACACATATCTGTATCTGTGTTGCCGTTCGCTCCTGATCAGACTCCAAACTTGCTCAGAAATTGTGCACTGCTAATGGAATTGAGAAATTTGACCAGCTTAAAGAGCTTTGTCTGTTGGAAGCACATAAGGAGTATCTGCTGGAGAAAATGGTCTTTTATTTAACAAAATTTAGGTTTTTTTTAAACCTTAACTTAGATGCCTTCTTGCGTTGGTCATTTTTCCTTTGACTCACCACAGAATGACAGAGTTCATTGTCGTCTTTGCAATGCACTGAAGATAAGTACAGGGACTTAATCGCAGTGAGCAGCATCTCATAGCTGAGGGAAGATTTGGGTACTGGAGGGAAGACTTTGTCTTTATGTTCATGCCTGTAATAATTATCACGCAGGTGCAGCAGTTGTCAACATGATTTTGAGGCTCTTGCCACACCCTTGGAACTCCAAAGCCGAGACTTTTTCTTTGACTTCCACTGTCTCAGGTTTTAAACACATGTCCTGTACACTTTGTGGTGCCCAAGCTTTGTTCTAGTCACCCAGTTTAACCACAAAATATGCATGGTAAGCTTTTGAAAGTCAGATAAATTTGTCTCAACCCTAGACTGGGAAAATTTTGACCTCTAAAATCTGTCAAATTGTTTGGTTTTGGTATTTAGGGTTATTAAAGAAAGTGTTTAAAATACAGGGAATATGGTTTATATAATAGTGCCAAAGATTATTTACTATTACTAGTTCTATGATTGTGTGAGAAGTGTGAGAACCAGTAGTGGACCTTGGTATTAAATATAGCCCTGTTCCAGATAAACATGCTGTTATCAGCTATTTTATTTTTTGTGTCTGCTCACACTCACTGACTGACTCTCACTTACACATTTTCCTGTGAGTCTGGTTAATAGGAGACTGGTATGCTGACACAGTACCTGTAAGGCTGGCTCAAAAGAATCTGCCTTCATTATAAGCACAAAAACGTAAAAATTCTGGAAACTCAAGGTAATAATGTTTAACTACTTTTAAGGTCACCAGAAAGCAATGTCATAAAAAAAAACATTCCTGCATATGACAGTGTCATTTTTAGTAATTAAATAATAAACTGAAGTTTGGATAAACTGAATTCTCATCAGTGCAAATCTTGAAATTCTTTTGATCCAGTGTGGACTTACTGTCAAGGATGGGAGCACTGCGGTCATTGACCTGTGCAACCTTTTTCAATCGGGTTCCTCTGTGAATTTCTGATAGGAGTGCGCTGCGGCCTCCCCCTTCAGAGCGCTGGATTTTAGGTGGCCCTGTGTGGGACTGGAAAAGAAAGAAAGACAGGAGAATACATTATAAGGTTATAAGGAGGAGGATAAATTATAAAGTTAATCTGAATTGTGGATCAAGAAGAAATAAACTTTGTTTAAAATATGCACAACACTTAATATTAAGAACAAGGTGAGTATTAAGACACTGTCAAGTAAACTAATGCTGGAGAAATTAAGTTGGGAATACTGTAGTGTACAGAACGACCTGAGGTGCTACTCTACAGATATCACAAGAGTTTATCTGAAACATAACAAACCACGATGACTGTGTAGAGCCAAAATAATGAGACACTGCTGAGCATCATCTGTGTTTGTGTGTGTAATTTTAGCTCTAATTAATAATGCAACTCTGACCAGGTGGTTTACTCTACAAGTTGACATTCATATGAAATGTGTGTACATGTATGTATTACCTGTAGCAGAGATGGAAGGGGCGGGGGAGGTGGTGCTGGTGGGGGAGGAGGAGGAGGAGGAGGGGCGGGCATGGCTTAGAAATCTGCAACATACAAAAGATATACTAACATTGTGGGCACCCAAACTTAATCACTGCTTGTTTGTTCACCACCAAGGGTCATTTTGTTATGTTGAGACATGCTTAGAATTTCTGATTATAAGCATGTGTCACTTTCCATCCACAATATTCAGAGAAACTGCAATCTTATGCTATTTATGTTATCTTTGTTATCATCTGGACACTTTCACCATATTTAATCATATTTAATATACTTCCTTATATACTACATATTATATACCAAAGATTGGTATATATTGGACCAGTATTGACTAAATAGACACTGTACACATGTTGTGCTGTTTCCATATGATCTCAACCCTGTCTAACTGGGACATCCAAAACTGTTCCACAAACCACATACCAGCCTGTCTAGTGTGGTACTTAGAAGGATGCCGCATGCCTCCTTGACATGGATCATCTCTTAGCATGCTGGTTTTCTGGCTATAGGCTGCTCATCCTGCTGCATGCTGACACCCCACCCCCTGCAACCATCTAACTTCTCTCATTATTGATATGAGTTTTAGATTACCTCGTTGTTTTCTGCCCAGACATAATTTCACAGATAAGTGTTTGTTTCTATATCCTGTGTTCAACAGAACCTTCTGCACATTTGTCATGGCTGTATTTCTGTTTCGTGTATCTCATAAGGTAATCGATGGGTTAAGTAGGTTAACACTGTTAAAAAATAACAATATCATTAACAAGCCATGGACATACATGTGATCAGAAATGTTATGTTATTGCCTGAATCACTCTAATTCTATTTCTTCTCAATGCTCATTTAAACCATGTAAACAGAAACAATACTAGAAGTTCATTGTTTCTTCCTGTGACCCCATTTTGCTTCTCGCTCTGGCTTTGAGGTGACATTGAGTTGTTTTTGGCAGGAAATTTATCCATCCTTAAATTTGGCTTTCTCTCCAGAGAAAATAATAAAATTCATTCACAAAGCTAGAAGAAATGTACCAGTGAGTTTGGGACAAAAGCTGCCCATTTGCATGATACCTCACACTATCCAGTTTGTAACCTAACCCTTTGGTGTGACAGAAAAAGTCTGGTCAGTGACACAGAGGCTTCTTGTTCTATGAGCGAGAAGTTAACAGAGGAATCTGCTGGTTTGGAAATGCGACTGCTTAAGCTCTGACAAGCCCACAATCTCAAAATGGTAGAAATGATATGGTAGGAGTAGCTGTTAAATCAGCAGCAGTATCCTCAGCTAATGATTTCTATCTCTATTTAAACACTAAGTAAAATATGAATGCAAATTCTAAAATTTGCTCTAAAAATGAACGCCGAATATACATATATGTATATACATCTGTGTGATTTTTGTACATTACTTAAACTAGGTTTCTTATTTCAGTGTGATCATCAATCCTGATTAGGAAGTGCACTGCAGATCGCTAACTACAGGAAATCCTGTGGTTGTTTTCGCATTCTTGGAATATTGCTGGATAGATGTGAATTGTGTTATTCAGCTGCACAGCCCAGCCAGTTTCAGAAGTTCATTGTTTGGCATCGAGAGATGTGTCACTGACAAAAACAAGCTGCTTCTTGACAACAACCCATCGATTCTCCAGAGCCTCATTAGGAACATGCACATGGTGATATTGACACAATATGATTCTGCTGAAGGATCTAAAAGGAAAACTGCATGTCTTTATGTCTTAGAACTAGCACAAAGTATGAACAGAGTGTACCTGAACTGCCATGTGCAATAGCTTTGGGTTAACAAAAATGAGACCCCTTTACACAGGCTAAACATACCTGTGTATAGTCTTTAAATGTTACTGACCAATATTTAAAGTGGTTTTACATGACAAGTAACAAAACAAAACGAGGAAATGAAATCTTGCTCGTAATAAGGCTTTCTCTGTTACACATTACAGTTAACAGTTTGGCATGTATAAGAGTTGACTGGCCTTTGCCCATTACAGTTTGTGAAAAAAGTATTAAGAAAATGGTAGCTAAGAAGTGCAAATCAAATACAATGTATCCCCTTATTTTTGTGAGCAGTATATTATTAGAACCACAATAGGGCATAATAAAATGGAAACTGAAAGAGAACCAATTGCTATAATTAGGTAGGATTTTAAAATATTGCTTACAAAAATAATGTAACTACTCATTTTAATAGAAAAAATATATATTTAAAGCCCAATGATGCTGTTTATAATGGTTTCGTTTATGACATGGTATAGATTATTTAAAAAATAATGTAGGCTATAGCTATTCCATTTTACAACTAAGCACATGTCAAATATATAGTTAAAAAAATGTACACACATTTACCTGAGATTAAAGCTCCGAAAGCCTTTATTTTGATCCTTCAGCCTTTCTGTGTCTGTTAGAGAGAACACATAGCCCTGCTCACCCGTGAGATCCTGTTACTCACTCAGCTCGGGTTATAATTAGACAAACGAGAATACGCAGCCATCTTTATCAAACTTTTCCACAACCAGGCGTTCTTCTTTCTGCAAGACTGGAGTCCTGTTTGAAACGTATGTTACATATACAATAAAAGTAAAATAAAGCTTTTGGTCGGAAAGGCGGCGCACTGTTAGTCTCCCCTTATGAGTTCTCACTCATTCCCGACATAACGGACTCGACTCGCTCTACCCACCGTATGCAAATGAGACCAGAAATGGGCGTGGCGAGGCGCGAGCAAGCGCAAATATAAAAACAACAGCCGACTCTTACCTGTAAGCAGTGTTTGGTGTGCTGGAAACATGTACAGGTACTTGTGTTAATGTAGAGATAGCCAAGTAAAAGAATACTCCAGTAAAAGTAATACAAGTTTGAGTAAAATTACAAAGATAAATCGTGTAAAAGTATCGAAAGTAAAAGAACCAGTATTTATTATGGCTTATGTCCTATTAGCATTTTTGCAACAAGACTGTTTGCTTTATGAACTAATTTTAGATGAAAAGACTTTAATCGTTAGAATGTTACAGATCTAAACAAGTTCAGAACAAAGTGGGTCTATTGGTGTGCTTGCATCCCTATACTGAAAAAAAACAACAACTGAACAAAGCAGCATGATACTGGTCTTGGTGGTGACCAGCGTTTGTTATGTTTTGAACATGTTTTTGCTGGGGATTCTGGTGACCAGCATATGCTGGTCTTTGCTGGTTCTTGCCTGGTTGTGATCAGTGAATGCTGGTGGATGCAGGTGACTGACACATGCTGGTTAAACAACAAAGCTAGCAAGATCATACTGGGCAACCAGCTTTTTCAGCAAGGTTATACTGGTCAATCAGCAAAACCAGCACTACACCATCTTAAACCAGCATGGATCTAATGCTGGTCAATGTTTGTTTTTTTCAGCAGGGTTCTCGATGTTCTATGTAACGTTTTATGCACACTTAAGCCAAAAGGAACGATAGATTTCTCATATTGTAGTGTGGTAAAAAATACAATATTTCACTTTGAAATGTAGTGAAGTACTAGTAAAAAGCCACCCAACATGGAAATAAGTAATGTAAATATAGACGAAAAAAATGCTTAATTATTAAAATTAATTATATATTACATCGGTACTGTCCACCACTGCCTGTAAATACACTGCTTACAAAAATCCATCACTGTCCATCACTGTCAGTGTATTTTGGCAGTTTTGGGTGACCATCCACCCTACTGAACAGTCAATGTGTGGCACTCTCGTATAGCTTGACATGCTTCTGTTCACCCCCATGAATATATCACTTGCTACTCAATCAAAAGTTTTGTTGAGTTTGCATCTCATTCGTGAATTAATAACAATATTAAAATCACTAGGGTTATTAATCTGCTATGAACTGATGTTATGCCCCATAAACCACCAAATCAGAAAAAGGTTGGGGCAGTATGGACAATACAAATAAAAAATAATAATTAAAACAACTCTGTATTTATTACATTTACTTTTATTTATTTACAGACAGTAAAAAACAATATATTTAATGTTTATATGCTCAACTTAATTACATTTTTAAATATACAATTCCTTCATTTTGGGCATGCAAAACATTTCAGTAAATGATATAGGCTAGTGCCAAAGTAATCACTTGCCCATGTGGTTATATGAGCTATTAGTGAGTTGGTGGTTCTTGTCTTGAGATCACAGGAGTTCATTTGAGGCTTTCACCCTTGCTGAAATTTCTCCATATTCCTTGAATCACTTAATAATATAATGCACTATAGAGTAAAGAATTTAAATAAATTGAACACATTTGTTGACAAACTGGAGATCCTCTCTCCAATTTGACAGTATGGTAAAACAACACTAAAAGGAAATACATGTCTTAAATGAAATAAAAAGGCATTTTAAATCAAAGGTTAACTAATTAGCTAGCATTGCATGGGAAATCCAATACCTGCCTAACTTTAGACAGCTACTGTAAGGTTTAGATTTGGCGGTCCAGAGTTTGATTAGCAGAGGACAAGCAGATGAAGCAATGGTATCTAAAATAGAAAAGCAGGTACTTTAGAGAGTAGAGCCCAAATAGCAGGGAGAGACCAATGCTGCCACAACTGGAGCCACTGCTAGCACTGAAACAATGTTCTCTAAAATTTGGTGACATTTCATTTGTATATGTTGCCTCCAGAATCAAGGGCTCTTTACCCCATAACAAAGTTATTTTGATACTAGTCTTACAAACTGAGATGTGCCAATTTACTGTAAACAGTTAATGTACTGTAGGAGGAAACCAGAGTACATGGAGTAAACAGACGGGGCACACTTCACACAGGTGGATTCCGAGGTCAGAATCAACCTTGGAGATGCTAGAGGTGTGAGGATGAGAATGAGAATTAGGAAAAAGTTAACACCTATCATAGGTCATACATAATGAAGGTTTGGCTGGGGGTGGGTGTGCATGTGTAGAATTCGGGGGATTCTGTCTGTAGAAGTAGAGCTAAGATAAAGACAAGTTATTGATTGTTTTCTTTTAGATTTATTTCTTTTGCCCAGGTAAAGGCAAACTAATCAAATTATTAAGTAAATTGACAAGAACACAAATCAGTTCTGTGCAAAACAAAACGCAATGCATACAGTGCATCCAGAAAGTATTCACAGCGCTTTACTTTTTTCACATTTTGTTACGTTACAGCCTTATTCCAAATT